>JAANYP010003882.1:0-30937 GCA_020465985.1 Centrapalus pauciflorus | reverse complement strand
TTTAGCCCAATCACATAGGCTACTCTTTTGAACACTGCAGTACCAGCTTTAAGAGTTCCATATCCCTCAGTGGATCCCTGTACATTGTCACCAAAGGTGACTTTTGGCCCTTTTTCAGGCCTGAGTTCACTCAGCAATTCTTTACAACCTGTCATGTGCCCTGAGCAGCCACTGTCCAAGTACCAAACCTGGGAAGGTTGTTTTTTCTGCAGAGTGATAAGAGAATTATTAGTCATTTTTAGGGGAACTCATCACAGAGATGAGTTCTCCTACTTCATCAACATTTGTTGATGGACTTGAAATATCCACACTAATATTCCCTATTTGAATGGTATCAGCTTGAATACCACTTTCAGTGAATGTGACATTTCCAACACTGCTTGTAACAGCTGTGGTGGAAACAGCAGAGTCAACAGGCCTCATGTCCTCAGATTCAGGACAATCCTTGGCCAGATGTGTCTTCTTCCCACATTTGTAACATTTTCTCTTTTTAGGGTTTTTGGAAGAAGATCTTTCAGAAACACATTCTGAGTTATTTTTGTTGATTCTTTCAGCAGTTTTAGCAGTTTTATTACTTTTTGTTGAATCAACGGCTTGAGTGGATAGTTCAATAGCCACAGCTTTGGCTGCCTCTTCTTTCCTCTTTTTAGGAGGACAGATGTCAAAGACAGGGAGCTTGATTGGCTTTTGAGCTTCCACAGGTTTGGGAAACTTATTCCCAATTATCTCAGTTTGAGCAATGGCTTTGCCTTTGCCCCTACTGAATTGTGATTTATGCTGCCTATCAGCATATTCACTGTGTCTGGTTTTGAAAAGCTTATTCTTATCTAAGACCAGTTTACCACTATGATTTGAAAACTTATTTGAAATCACAGCAGTTTTGTTTTCAACATGAGGCTTACCCTTGTTGTAAACAGGCTGCTTACTTTTTGAAAACTTGTTTTCAAAGTGTTTAGCATCAAAAGGATTAACATGCTTTTTACCATCAGCTTTGGACTCAGAACCTGTTTTGTCAACAGGTTTAGTATCCACAACTTCAGTTTGAACATGTTTTCCTTTCTTTTGCTTGTGTGAACCAGCAAAGCACTTAGCAGGCTGACTTGATGGAGAACAAATTCCAACATCAGCTTTTGAGCTAAGTTCACACAAGCTGTCAGTATTTTGAGGTCTGACAAACCTATTTGTTGAGATTAGTTTACCATTCACATTTTGAATGAATGTGTTTGGAAGTTCACCAAGAGTGGATAAATCTTCTTTCAGATTATTGATCTCAACAATGGAAGCTGCTGTGTCAAGAACCCCTCCAAGATAGGCTTGGATTTGTGCAGGTATCTGTTGACTTATACAATGGCTGACTTTTTGTGCAGATTGGCACCAAGAGTCATCTATCTTTTGAAGCTTAGCATGCTTTATATCTGTTTCTCTCTTTTCTTCCAGTAAAATAGAGTTGATGTGTTTTTATTCATCAAGCTCAGTTTCCAACTTATGGAAACTGTCCAGTTTACTAGATTTAGTTTTAAGATCAGTTTTAAGCTTTGAGATTTCAGATAGTAAAGCATCATGCTTCTCAACAGCAGCTTTTAGATCAACAAGCATATATTCAAACATTTTAACTTTTTCTTCAGAACTGTAAGCCATAAAATTTTGTACCTTATACATCATAGTAGGATTCCAGTTCTCTAAGCTGCTGAAAGCTTCAGCTTCAGCCATATCCTGTTTGAAACTGCTTATTGATGGGACATCAGTGTTGGCCATCAGACATTGATTGTCTTCTTCATCAGACGATGAATCAGATTCCTCCCAATCACAAGTCTCTGCCATAAGTCCCTTTTGGCGGTTGGAACCCACTGAGTTTTCCAACTTCCTCAGCTTAGCCATGGCCATAAGGTACTTAACCCTATAACCATCATACTTGCTTGTCTTGTATGGTTTGGATGACTGACCAACAGTTTTTGACACACAGTCAGCAGCTATATGACCAGTTTTGCCACATTTGAAACACTCAGCCTTGGATTTATCAAATGCCTTCTTTTTGCCAGCACCTGAACTTCCTTGCAGCATGTTTCTTCCAAACCTTTTCTTGTTGAACCTTTTGACAAGCATAGCTATCATTTTCTCATCATCTTGTTCAGCAAGATCTGCAGTATCTTCTTCATCTGACACCTCCTCCTTGTCATCATCCTGTTGATCAGGTTGAGTGAACACATCACTCACCTGATTTACAGGCTGTCTCACATTAGCCACAAAGGCTGCACCTCTTTTGGACATTTCCAAGGTATTTCTCTTTTGTTGCCTTGACTGTTCATCATTCAGTAAGGATCCATACAGATTGACCAGATCCATACTTCTGATAGTACCTGAGTTCCTTAGAATTGTTGAGAAGTAATTCCACTCTTCAGGTAGAATGTCCAGAAATTTATTCACCAGGGTAAGACTATCCTTAGTGATCCCAACAGCCTTGAGATCATTCACTAGAGCAGTAAACCTGGTGTAGGTTTCAGTGAGAGCCTCCTTTGGTTTAGCAAAGAAGAGTTCATACTGTCTAACAAGATTGTTCATCCTGTTGTCCAGTGTGATTGTGGGTCCATCATAGACAGTACACAGAGTATCCCACATCTCTTTTGCTGTCTTCATTTTCTCAACCTGTTTGAACACATCATCAGGAAGAGAAATGACCAGGTTGTTCCTGGCCTTTGCATCCAGAGCCACCAGTCTCTTGTCTTCATCAGACCATTGAGCTTTAGCTTTCTCAAAGGTCCTGATTTCAGGAGCAGCTCCTTCAACCGCTGGAGTTATGGTAGTAACAGAGGTTGGCACATAGGGACCCTCCATCACTATCTCTGGTAGTTGCACATCCAGATTCTCTAAATAGAGCATCATTCTGCACTTCCAACCAGAGAAGTTTTGATGATTAAATTTTGGAGGTTTGCCCATAGAGCCATTGTCATAGTAAGAGGAACCTGCAGCACTGTTGTCCATGGAAACTTAGGAGAATGAGAGATCTAGAATGACACACACTCTAGCCTGCTCTGATACCAGTTGTAGGTCCCGAGAGGTTCCCAAAGTATATAGCTTTAAGCTGTAGAGGGGGGGTGAATACAGCTATTTAAAAACTACACACTATTTTCTCAATGTTTGTATGTATTATCAACAATTTGTTAATTACAAACAAGCTTGAATGCGGAATAGTTCAAGCTGAGATGACAGATACAACAGTATGTTCACTAGTCTAAGACAAACTCAAACTAGTATACAATGAATACACTCACTAAGAAGCACTCACTGTGTTTACAAGACTTAAGGGAACAGCTTATGTAAAACAGCTTAGACACACAGATACTGATTTACACAGAAGGGCTTGCATGCATGAAAATCACACTTGCACGTTCACTCTTGGTTTCAGCACTTAGCTTTCTTCACACTTCTTTCTGTCCTTAGAAGCTTCCTTTTATACTTACTCAGAGGATCTAAGAGAAACATCTTCATTGGACGGAATGAAAAAGGAGAAGTCTTGTTGAAAAGACAACATAACCTTTTCTGCACTTTTCTGAAAAGCAGACTTGTCTTCATATGTGCAGAACTTTTGTCTTTTCACTTTGTCTACTGTTGCATTGCCTTTAACCAAATAAGGAATGTCAACTTTGTGTTTTTCTTCATTGTAAAGGCCTATTTTGATATAAGAAAAAGGTCTGTCACCCTTTTTCAAATAACCTTTTGTCTTCATGTACAGAACAGCTTGGGCAGGCTGAGCAGTTCTGATTTCCACTTTGTCTTCGACTTTGTAAACTGATCTTGCAGTCAAAAACAATACATGATGACTTGGAAACGTATTCCATAAAGTGTTTAGCCTGTTCACAAAGAACAGGTTCTGTTCACAAAGAACAGAACACTTCAAAATTGCCCAAGCTGCTCACCAGTGTAGAGCAGCATAGACAGTTTATGTCCAGCCTGTTCAGCAGACAGAACAGCTTGGACAAACTGTCTTAGTTGCAACACATGCAACACATAGAACAGCTTTAGACTAATATTGCAAATCATCTTTAGGCTTTAATAAGGCATATAACAGGCCTTAAATTCAACCTTCAAATGCATCAACAGGTTTGATTGTAAATCTCCCCCTCAGATGTAGAACAGGTTTGACTGAGGCCTTTTTGTGCCTAACAACCTTAAATTCGAACCTGTTCCTAGAACTTATTCTAGAACTTAATATGATCGTCTAAAATTATCATGCACATGTAAACCTCATACACAATCATGATATCAATAACAAAACTAGACTACAGTCGTCACACCGGATGTACCAACAGACTCCCCCTGGACGATAGCTTCTAGTTGTTGTTCATTGATCGTAATAGACTATCAGATTCAGAGACTACGAATATCGAAACTAGACAGCTATTGTCACATCGGGTGTATCAACAGACTCCCCCTGAGGATCAGTAAGCTGAGCAAATTGCTGTCTAGAAAGATCTGCCAGCTCACTATTCGGGCCATCTTCTTTGACTTGCCAGCTCACTGCTCATGCCATCTTCTTCGGCTTCTCTACAATTTCTCCCCCTGAGATGGACGATCTTTCAACAAGTCCTCCAGTATAGCCTCCAGATTTGCAATCTGCTGCTGCTGATCAGTCTCTGTCTGATCCAACTGGGCATGAAGATATTGAAGTTCACGAATCGCCTTTGTCAGTTGAAGAATCAGTAATTCTGTAAACAATTCTAACACTGTATAGACTTAATCAACACATGAAACAAGTCATAATATGTTAGTGGGACATTACAAACCATTATTCAACGATAAAAATGCAATGAAACTCTCCTTACTTACATTCTTTGATGGTTTAGAACGTAAACCAAACAGTAGAATTATGTTTGAGAGAAACAATCGTATCTTCGTTAAACACTCACAACATCGTAAGTTTTAAAAAAAACATGAACAATTTTCAACTTTTTCTACTTATCTTAAGTTTTGAAAAACTTTGAAAAATATTCAACCTTTTCAACTCATCACGGAACTCTTCACTTTTAGCAACTGATTATCATGCAAATTTTGTTTTTCCAACTAGAATGCATCCTAGTACCTTTGACCTTTATCCTACTTAAAATAAAATAAAGTAATATAAATGAAAATAATAAAAAAATAAATATAAAGTTAAAACTACTCAAAAGTACTTTGAAAATTACGACCTATACTAATAGAATATTTTTGCAAGAAAGTCAATGAAGGTTCTATCAGATAGCGGTGTCAAGCGCACTTTCAGTATTTCACTTTCGTACTTAGGAATTTTTATTCCTTTAATTGTTTGACGTGATATACATTCCATGTCGATTGTCGGTATGATTTTCCCTTTAAACATTTAACGCTATGGAATTTCCCTTGGCCTTTTTATTTATCAAGAAACTACCTTACGCGTCTCATACTTAGATATACTTCTATGATCAAGGCAGACACACAATGATTATAACTTTTCGGTATTGCAAATTTTCTTTAAAAGGCAAACGTCGGACACAGTTCTGTATTTACATACAACAGAGTGTCTTAGTTTGTCTTAAAGATTATTTAAAGCTAGCAAGACAGCCGTGACAGATCTGTACTGACATACAACAAAGCAACTTATCTTGCTAACTCGAGTCAAACCAGAGGCACAGGTCTGTACTTACGTACAACAGAGTGACTTGTTTTGACTCTATCCTTACTATCAATATTTTCTTTTCTTTAAGATGTATCTGATGTGACTATACATCCCCCAGAAAACTTGCATTCCTCATTTAGAATCATTGTATGTATGTCTTTAACATAAAAATTAAGACCATTTGGTCATACATCTAAGTTAGTTACACATATGACTTTTTCTTGAATATTTTATTAGCTTTTGAGATTCCTTTTGTGTATTATGCCTACCAACACATCGAACTAGAAAATGTATATCACTTAGAGTTTAAGGTGCATTATGTGTGACAGCTTAACACTTAGAGATTGTATCGACTATGCTAATTTTCGTCACTTTGAACCTATGAATCTAAGACTTAACTCTCTTTTCTAATATTCTTTTTTTTTTTTAAGCTTTTTATGGTTTTCTCTCTTTTTTTTTTTTTGTTTTTCATAAAATAAAATAAGCTTAGAAAGAAACTTACTAACTTACTATAGAAGGAAATAAATTCTACTTACTACTAATTTACTATAAAAAGGAAATAAATTCTACTTAACCACTAACTTATAAAAAGAAAGAAAATATACTAAGGTCAAGTTACTCTGGATTACGCAAACCGTTCAGTTGAACTAACAACTCAAAGCGTGACTTATCAAATGTTTTTGTGACTAGATTCACGTAGTTGTTTTTACCAACATTGTTATTCAAATTGACACAATTTACCTTTTTCCCGAAGGACTTCTCAACTTGGTCTAAGGAGCCAATCAACATGCCTGATGTTTCGTCCTTTGTACCCATGTCCTGTGTCAAGAGCTACCACTATCCATAAACCATTGGTTATTAGGACCTGTAGTTAACTCCTGCATACTAAACAAGAAAAGTTAGTTATCATGGAGAATCCAAGCCATGACTGACTTGGTAATACCATCCTCATCCACAAACATGAACTTTTTCAAATACCCATCTCTTCTTTCAGGTGACTTGGGTTTTTGATTGAGAACCTGTTGTGGAGTTGAGTGAATAACATCCATTCTCGACCTTTGGGTTGGTCGTTGCGGTTCAGCCCTTGAATAAAATCTGTTATAGTACATCTCAGTTTAATAGTTCTGGGCTCTACCTGATGTCTTATGTCTATTAGGAGAATTAGACCTAACTAGAGTGTGACTCCTCTTAGGTGTATTATTCCTAATAATGGATTGGGGGCCAGACATTGATTGACTAGGGAATCTATTCAGTGAATTATTCCTAAGTCCGTCATTTTGTCTGAGAGACTCACGTGACAACACAATTGAGTTCTTCTCAGAAATTTGAGAACTACTCCAGCTCGTATCACTAGGCATTGTTTTTAAGGTTTGCTGCTCTTGTTTCCCTATGTTTAGTGAAGACTTTGACCTTTTGTAGAGACAACCTGAAGCAACATGTCCTTTCTCATGACACTTAAAGCAAGACATCTTTGAATAACTGAACTTCTTATTGTAAATCAACGCAATCATCGCCGATTGCATCTTTGACACGATATAGTCGAATCTGGCCTTCTTTGGAGCAAAGCACACCATAAAAACATGTGCAAGATACCTCCATTGCCCTATTAGACCACTCTTCATGTAAGATGCCTTAGCTACATCAAGGCCATATCCCATCCTCAAAAATGCTGCTTGCCTTACTTCCAAAGGAAAGTCAATAGGCCCAGCTTCTTGTTCGACTGATCCCAGCTGCAACACCCTACGCAACATATCATCAGAGAATACAAGGGGTTGTGCAGCGATCCTTGTCCTCAACACAGTCGGAGTCACTGTGCAATCAACTTGTAGATGATCCCAAAATTGTCTGACATAAGGCAGCACTATCTGCACATTGTGAGAAAGGGCATACGACACCCTTGAATTAGCTAGAAAATCCACCATCTGGCGAAACGCCTGAGCTTCAGGAAGCTCATGATCTGGTGACACGACCATATTATGCTTTTGAATAAAAGCTCTTTCCCCCATATCTGCACATTAAAGTATAAAATATATTAGAAGGAACAAAATAAAAATGAAACTTGTTTAAATTCAAATTTGTTTTATTTTGAACTTATGTAAGTTCAAAATCTAACACTTATGAATTTCTACAAGTATGACGTAAAAATTTGTTCAGGCAATTCGAATTTAATAGCAAACTCGAATAGCATGTTCGAATTTATCCTTAATTCGAGTTTAATGACATGTTCGAATTTAGGAACAACTCGAAGCATATGAACAAACTCGAATGTCGGCACTTTCACAACACAAATCCAAGATTTAAACCATTTTAGACTTAGAAAATCACATTCACTCGTCCTAATAGGTTCTAATCGAAGATATTGTCACTTATTTGAAGTTTCACCGGTTAAACTTTGTGATTTTGACTCACAAAGTTCAAAACCCTTAAAACTTCAAAATAGGTCGATTTTTTTGCTAAAATTGAGTCCTAAACTACCTAAATCTTGTATAATAATGTTGTTTATACCTAGATTTGGCTATAGTATCGAACACAAAGTACAAAACTTCGATGAATAGGTGAAAACTTGAAAACGGTAAACTCGAACGACAAACTCGAAATCGCCCAGACAAATTCGAAATACTAAACTCGAAGGTAGGTGACATAAATGAGTCACTGTTGACCTATATATACTAACCTTCTTCGAATTTGTCTCAAGTTCGAAATTACTGACATTTTCTAATTTAAATCGAATTTGTTTCAAATTCAAATTTAAATGAAAATTTTAAAAATCTTTGAATTAAATTCAACTTTTCCAACTTTTTCAACTTTTTCGTGTAACGGAAACAAACTATGCACAATTTATTTACACTAAGCACAAGATTTTCAGGCAGTGTTTGTTTATTCAACTAAGAATGCATCCTCCGTAAGTTTGACCTTTTACCTAAATAAAATAAAATAAAATAAAAATAAAAATAAAAATAAAGTGAAATAAAATTTTGAACAAAATTTAAACTTAAACTAATCTACAATACTTTTAAATTTACATACTATACTTAATACTAACAGAATATTTTTGGCGAGAAAGTCAAAGACAGGTTCAATCAGATAGCGGTGTCAAATACGCACTTTCAGTATTTTACTTTCACACATAGGAATTTTTGATTCCTTTGATTGTTTGTCGTGACACACATTTCTAGACGATTGTTGGTATTATTTTCCCTTTAAACATTTTACACTTTGGAATATCCCTTGGCCTTTTTATTTATCAAGAAATTACCTTACATGACTCATACTTAGACATACTTTTATGATCAAGGCATACACACAATGATTATAACTTTTCGGTATTGTAAACTTTCTTTCTGATTGATGTCCCTTGTCTTTTTCTCTGCTCCTTCACTTCCAGTCTCGGTTACTTCAGCCATAAAGGCTCTAGCATTCGACTCTGGATGTGTACTCCAGTCATAAGTTCCATCTAGTTGTCTGTCTGATGTGACATTGGATAACAGACCAGCTATATTCGCCTGACTGGTTGAACTACCTGGCAGATGTCTCCCTTGAGATTGATTTTGGTACTGGTTCTGGTGGTTTTCTACTTTCGGTCTCTGAGATTCTCTAGCAAAGTGTCCTAACCCTTGGCAGTTGTAACACTTAATTTTGGACTTATCAAACCCAATCTTATTGTTACTAACGTTGAGGTTTCTGCCCGTCCTCTTGATGAACCTTTTAACTCTCTGAGTTACCATGGCCAGTTGCCATTGAAAATCCATCTCCTCTAAGTCATCAGGATCTACCTGATCGTAATCCTCATCCCAAAGCGTAGGATCGTTGATTTTGCCCTGAACGCAACTGCCATAGGCGGCCACAAATGAAGCTAACAGATTTAGATGGTCTTCAGCTGATTTTGCGCTCATCGGCATCTTTGAAAACCCTTGAGATGTAGATGTAGATGTAGCCTGAGTTTGCTTTTCTTCTAGTCTAGAAAACCCTAAGAAAGCCCGACTCACTGAGTCTTCTGATTCAACCGTAGTCGATGTTTCCCCAGAAAAGAATGCAGTAGCCGTTTTCACGTCAGTTGCCCCTGAAGACTTGGACTTCCCAAAGTACATGTCCGGATCCTGTACTTGTTCATAATCCCTCTCCTTCTTGAGCAATTCAAACTGATATGCCCTCAGCGTTCCAATAACATTTTCCAGAGTTAGAGTATAGAACTTGTCTTCATCATGCTTTATCAGCGCCACGTACATCTCCCATTTGGCTGGTAAAGCATCCAGAAGCTTCACAATCTTCTCTGTCTCGCGATACTCTACATCGTGGTTGTCTAACTCAGTCAGCAGGTGATAGAATCGAGTAATGGTCTCATCCAGCTTTTCGTTCTTCAAGGCTTTGAAGATTGCGAACTGCTACTTGAGCATTTCCATTCTATTTTGCCTGGCCCTCGGATTTCCTTCACACCATTTCTCCAAAGCATCCCACAACTCTTTTGCTGTTTTCTGATTAAGGAAAGTGTGCAAGATCTCCTGAGGTAAAGCCATTCTTATGATAGCGAATGCCCGGTTCTCGGCTTCATAATGTTTCTTATCATCGTCCTTCATCTTTGAATATGATAAGACTCTTTGTCGTCCTTCAACCTCTGCCATCGGTGGAATGTATCCCTCGTCTATACAAATCCACATTCGCATATCATTAAATCTAGCGAAGTTGGCGAACCTATCCTTCCACTAGTAATAATCTTCCAATGTCATCAAATTTGGTGGAAATTTTGCTTTTCCGACCTCGTGATCCATCTCAATAAACCTCTGTAGACTTGTCATTTTTGCAAATATTTTTTAATTTAAACTTAAATAATTTAATTCGAAATTAATTTAAATTAACTCTTTCGAATTTGAGTAAATTCAAATATAATTAATTTTAAATTTGTTTGGAATTAAATTCGAAATTAAGTTTGAAATCCAACTAAATTCGAAATTAATGTCAAATTCGAAGGTCTACTAAAGTCGAATTCCTTATTTCGAATTTAAACTAAATTCGAAATTCTAAGCAAAGTCGAATTGGCCAAACTCGAATCAAACCCTAAGGAACTTCGAAAGGAGCGTATTTTCTGACAAACTCCAAAATTGAGTAAACCCTAATACCCCCTTAATAAACTCGAGCGCCGCAAGTTCGAAAAACGGCTAATTCTTCGACTTTTTCAAGTTTTCATATTAAACCAATATTTTTACGAGTAAAAATAGTGATTTCGATCAAACTTGAACTAATACAAAGTATTTTCCGATATCTTACTTGTTAAACTCGAAAATCCTCCAAAAACGTGATTTTAACCGTCCAAAACGTCAAGAAACCTAGGATGTTGCTTATGAACACGAAGAACACCAAGAACACCCAATGGCTCTGATACCACTTGTAAGGTCTTGACACTACAGATCTATCTTGACGCGACCGCTTCCAACGAGTGCGGAATCCTCGTTAGCGGCTTGACGGTAAGATCACACACTGAAACACGGAGACTACCACGGTGATAGAGAACTACTTATAACGCCCCTACACGATGATTCTCTCCGAAACAACTCTCTGGAAACTTGCAAGTTCGAGATCGCCTTTGCTAATCGTCTGAAAAATTCTGCAAAAGTCTCATAAGTAATCGAATTAACCCTTAATTATACTGACCTTTTCGAGTTTGTCTAGGACAAATTCGAATCTGGCCCAAGGCCTATTCGAATTTGTCCTCAATGACAAATTCGAATTTACCTTAAATTCCAACCTGTTCCTAGAACTTATTCTAGAACTTATTCTAGAACCTAATATGATCGTCTAAGCTTATCATGCAAATGTAAACCTCATACACAATCATGATATCAATAACAAAACTAGACTGATGTCGTCACACCGGATGTACCAACACCGGATAGCGTTGATAAGAATCTACGGCAGGGTCATAGAACTTGTAGTTGGGCATAGTGTAATCAGAATATGACTGATATGGCATACCGGCTAGGGAATCCTCGTGATGTCTGACTCCCTCCCAGTATGCCCAATTATGGTGCTGCTAGAAAGCATCTTCATATGCCAAGGCTCTCTACCAATCCTGAGTCTGATCTACCCTGTCATATAAATAATCGACTGTATCGTAAATATGGGTCATTCTCGCATTCATCTCATCCAATCTCTGGGTCACGTCCTCACGGAATTCACCTTGACCCACCACTAAGTCATCTACCGCCTCATAATGCGGATAAAATCAGCATCGTCATTGCCTCGATTGTGCGAGGTAGACGCCCCTCTGTTAGGCTCTTCTGGTCGATCCTCTGCCTCATTAGCGGCTTTCTGCTCTCTCTCTCTCTCTCTCTCTCTCTATCTCTCTCTCCTCTCATCCTCTGTGTAACTCTCGATATACGACTGATTTGTCTCTTTGTTAAATTACAAATCCCTCATCAACTTCCCTAAAAATCAAGGTAGGGAACATGGCGACGGAAAATATATGTCGCCAAAACTGGGGAAGCAAGGGACTCAGGTGAAAGTGCACTCATCCTCTCAAGAAATTTAGAGATCAACCATCCGTGGGGGATGATCGTCCTCTCTCGCGTATCGTACACTGCCCATATATCGTTAATGACTATCCATGCGAAGGACAATCTGGGCTTACCCTTAAGGATAGCGTACATAACCGTAATGTCCCAATGTCTGACCTTAGACAGGTCAATTTGCGTCGCCCTATCTTGTTGGAATCTATAAAACTCGACTGGAAGCGATTTTTCGGAGTGATCTTTTTGCTTCCATTTTTCGGAGTGATCTTTCACATCCATTTGAAATACCTTAATGCTCTTATGAGCAGCGTAGGCTAGATACAAACGAATTGCTTCTAGCCTGGCCACAGGAGCAAATGTCTCATCATAGTCAATTCCTTCCTCCTGTCTATAACCCAGAGCAACCAGTCTTGCCTTATTTCCTGTTGAGCAGCTCTCAAGATTTTCAGACCCACTGTTGTCTTGAGCCTGTTCACTTGTTGAACATGTCTGTCCACTATTGAACATATCACCAGATGATCCAGGAAAATCAGCATTGATTGGTTCAAGACATGTAGTTGTGGTTAAGTCAGTACACTTATTCACACAGGGTGTATTGACATAATCCTCATCATGTCCATTATGATCAGCAGGTTCCACACTGGTTGTAGTGGAAGCTTTTGAGTCCTTTTCTTCACAGTTGGAATGCACAAGATCATCAAAGTTGTATTCTCCTGAAACTGATGTAGGAACAGCTTTGGTAGAGACCCTCCTGGACTCTTCAAAGGTGACATTGATAGATTCATCTATCACCTTTCTTTTGTTGTTGTATACTCTGTAGGCTTTGGAGATAGCAGAGTATCCAACAAACACACCTTCATCAGCTTTAGGTTCAAAATTTGCCAGTTGGTCCCTTTTATTCAAAATAAAGCAAGGACACCCAAATACATAAAAGTAACTGACATTTGGCTTCCTCCCTTTGAGCAGCTCATAGGGAGTCTTGTTGAACCTTTTTACCACTAAGGATCTGTTTTGGGTGAAACAGGCAGTGTTAACAGCTTCAGCCCAGAATGATGAAGGTAAACCAGATGCACATAGCATGGTTCTAGCAGCTTCAATGAGGGTTCGATTTCTCCTTTCAGCAACTCCATTTTGTTGTGGAGTTCTTATAGCTGAAAAATTTTGGGTGATCCCTTTTTCTTCACAGAAGTCTTCAAGAGTACTATTTCTGAATTCAGTACCATGATCACTTCTAAGCTGCTTTACTTGGGCAGAGTTTAGCATTTCCATCTTTTTCACAAATCCAATGATTTCTCTAGCAGCCTCTCCTTTGCTCTTCAAGAAGATTACCCATGTGTACCTAGAGAACTCATTAACCATTACAAGAGTATATCTTCTTCCTCCTTGACTTGGAACACTAACAGGTCCAAACAAGTCCATGTGGATCAAGAAGAGAGGAGTATCTATAGAAAAACTATGCTTGGATTTAAAAGATGATTTCCTCTGCTTGCCTTTCTCACAAGCTGTGCAGAGTCTATCCTTAACAAAAGTCATAGAAGGCAAACCTGTCACCAACTCTTTCTTACAGAGTTTGTTGATATTCTTGAAGTTCATGTGACAGCCTTCTATGCCATAGCTAGTTTGGATCTGCATTTGTTCTTGTGAGAAAACAGGTTTCAGTTGTGGGATAAGCAGATTGCATGTCCACAACATATACACCTTTCTTTCGTTGAGCACACAACACAACTTTGCCTTGGGAATCCAATATGTAACCCAGGTGCTCATCAAAGTTAACCTTGTAGCCAACATCACACAGTTAGCTTATGCTGACAAGGTTATGTTTTAGTCCAACCACATAGGCTACTCTTTTGAACACTGCAGCACCAGCTTTAAGAGTTCCATATCCCTCAATGGATCCCTGTACATTGTCACCAAAGGTGACTTTTGGCCCTTTTTCAGGCCTGAGATCACTCAGCAGGTCCTTACAACCTGTCATGTGCCCTGAGCAGCCACTGTCCAAGTACCAAACCTGGGATGGTTGTTTTTCCTTATACATCATTGTAGGATTCCAGTTCTCCAAGCTGCTGAAAGCTTCAGCTTCAGCTAAGTCTTGTTTGAAGTTGCTAGTTGATGGGACATCAGTGTTGGCCATCAGACATTGATTGTCTTCTTCATCTGATGACGAATCAGACTCCTCCCAGTCACAAGTCTCTGCCATGAGTCCCTTTTGCCGGTTGGAAAGCACTGAGTTTTCCAACTTTCTCAGCTTAGCCATGGCCATAAGGTACTTAACCCTGTAGCCATCATCCCTGTTTGTCTTGTCTGGTTTGGATGACTGACCAACAGCTTTTGACACACAGTCAGCAGCTATATGGCCAGGTTTGCCACATTTGAAGCACTCAGCTTTGGACTTATGAAATGCCTTCTTTTTGACAGCACTTGAACTTCCCTGCAGCATGTTTCTTCCAAACCTTTTCTTGTTGAACCTTTTGACAAGCATGGCTATCATTTGCTCATCGTCCAGTTCAGCAAGGTCTGCATTATCTTCCTCATCAGACACTTCCTCCTTATCATCAGTTTGTTAATCAGGTTGAGTGAACACATCACCCACTTGACTTACAGGTTGTCTCACACTGGCCACAAAGGCTGCACCTCTCTTAGACATTTCCAAGGCATTTCTCTTCTGTTGCCTTGACTGCTCATCATTCAGTAAGGATCCAATCTTTTGTCTTCATCAGACCATTGAGCTTTTGCTTTCTCAAGGGTTCTGATTTCAGGAGCAGCTCCTTCAACCGCTGGAGTTATAGTAGTAACAGAGGTTGGCACATAAGGACCCTCCATTACTATCTCTGATAGTTGTACATCCAGATTCTCTAAATAGAGCATCATTCTGCACTTCCAGCCAGAGAAGTTCTGATGATTAAACTTTGGAGGTTTGCCCATTGACCCATTGTCATAGTATGAGGAATTTATAGCACTGTTGTCCATGGAAACTTTGGGATAATGAGAGATCTAGAGATGACACACACTCTAAACTGCTGTGATACCAGTTGTAGGTCCCGAGATGTTTCCCAAGTATATAGCCTTAAGCTGTAGAGGGGGGGGGGGGTGAATACAACAATTTAAAAACTACACACTATTTTCTCAATGTTTGTATGTATTATCAACAAATGTTAATTACAAACAAGCTTGACTGCGGAAAGGTTCAAGCTGAGATGACAGATACAAGAGTATGTTAACTAGTCTAAGACAGACATAAACTAGTTACAATGAATACACTCACTAAGAATCACTCACTGTGTTTACAAGACTCAGAAGGACAGCTTGAAAAAGAACAGCTTAAGCACAAAGCACTGTTTTATTCAAGCAGACTTGCATGCATGAAAAGACACACTCTAATGCACGTTCTGATTTCACACTCTTGGCTCAGCACTTAGCTTTTTGCTATATTTCTTTCAATCCTAGGAAGTTTCCTTTTATACTCACTCAGAGGATCTAAGTGAAGCTTCTTCATTGGATGAAAAGAAAAAGGTGGAATGTCTTGTTGAAAAGACAACATAACTTTTCTGCACGTTCTGAAAAGCAGAAATGCCTTCATGTTGCAGAACTTTTGTCTTTTCACTTTGTCTACTGTTGCATAAGCTTTAACTAAATAAGGAATGTCAACTTTGCATCTTTCTTCCTTTGTTAAGGCCTATTTTGATATAAGAAAAGGTCGGTCACCCTTTTTCAAATATCCTTTTGTCTTCATGTGACAGAACAGCTTGGGCAGATTGAGCAGTTCTGTTTTCCACTTTGTCTTCGACTTTGTAAACTGATCTTGTAGCCAAAAACATTACATGAGGACTTGGAAACATATTCCATAAAGTGTTTTAGTCTGTTCACAAAGAACAGGTTCTGTTCACAAAGAACAGAACACTTGTAAACTGCCCAAGCTGCTCACCAGTGTAGAGCAGCGTAGACATTTTATGTCCAGCCTATTCAGCAAACTGAACAGCTTGGACAAACTACCTTTGTTGCAACACATGCAACACATAGAACAAATTTAACTGATATTGCAAATCACTTTACAGGTTTCATTAAGGCATAAACAGGCCTTAAATTATACCTTTCAAGTGCATCAACAGGTTTGGTTAAGAATCTCCCCCTTAGATGCAGAACAGGTTTGACTGAGGCCTTTTTGTGCCTAACAAACCCAACCTCTCGAAACACTCCAAAATTTTAAAACCCTCGAAATCGGGTTTATTCAAAGTGCGCTCAATGTGAAACCTAGGTGGTTTACCATTATTGGTATTTGCAGGAACTACAGGAAATTCCGCATTGAGAGGTTTCTCAAAGTGGACGTTCTTAGGGTCGTGGGTTCTCATCCTAGGGGTCGGGGTAAAACGGTTGTTTACGGGACGGTTGCCGTTAGTGTTATATTGGCTCGACATCTACAATTAATTATACGGAAATTTAGGAATATTAAAAATCGGGTTTTCTAGAAACGATAATTAATGAATAAATAAAAAACCCCTTTTTTGTTAAATGAACTAACCTAATTCTCACCGCCAATTGTGAGCCAAAACTAACCCTATAAATGCATGATAAAATTTTCAACAATTAAAAATAACCCGTAGATCAAACTTCTTCAAAATATTACAATAAAGCGCGTTTGGAAAAACTAGAATTTTTTATAAAACTTTTTCAACAATACATTAAATCAATTATATGAATATATGAAATTAATTTTAACCCTTTGCAATGAACAATAATGTAACCCCCAAAAGTTTTCATCCCATGCATGATAACGTAAAAACTCGCGAAAACTTAAGCTAGGGGTGCTAAGAAGAGTATATGTTGCTAATCTTTGAGAAATTCTAGCTCCGAATTGAAGAATTGACGTAGAAAGGGCGTTATTTGTGAGGTTTTAAGGCTTAGAAATTGAGAATTGTTGTTTCCAGAGTCGAATTTTAGGGTTTATGACGTTTGGGGCGTAGGGTTTTGTTTTTATAAGAAATTTACCGCGTCGGGGGCTAGCCCTGCGCCCCTCTACGCTCGGGCCTCCGAATTCTTATCTGGGGCACGTGCAAGTCTGTAAACCCATTTCTTCAATTTTTAAAATTTTTACGGGTACTCTCCCCAACTTACGCTATTATATCGTGTTAAAACAATTCGGTCTGCGTGCTTAAAATTCTAATTTCTGACGTGGGGTTCCTAATACTTAATTTAAACCTAAAAATAAATGTGTTCAGGAGGAGATATCCTCCCCAACTTAGTTGGGTACACAAAACTAACACACAAACAAATTAAACACACTTAAACAAATAACATCAAATAATCAAATAACCCACCTTTTTATAGGGAATCACGATTGCACTTAGCACGTGCAACAGGCCGTTAAACCCTTCGGTATCCCGAGTGGACAAGTGTTGTCTCATGAGGGCTTCCATAAACATACCCACAAAGTTCTCTGTGTTGCCTCCCACGAAGCGCTAAGTTTTACGCATTCAGCCAGGCGTACTGCTCCTAAACTAGTTTAACTGCCTTTTGGATTTTCTAGTCTTATGAATTCAGAGACTAGCATGTTATTGGTGGCCCATTGAACATATAGTTTAAGTCTATGTCCATTGACTTTAAATGGTTCACCACCTTTTGGGTCCTGAATTTCTACCGCACCATGTCGGTAGACCTCAATTACAATTAATGGACCTGTCCATTTGCTTTTTAATTTACCTGGAAATAGTTTAAGTCTTGTGTTAAACAACCAGACTTTGTTTCCTTTGGTACATATTTTATTTTTAAGAATTCTATCGTGAAAAACTTTTGTTTTCTCTGTATAAATTTTTGCACTTTCGTAGGCTTCTCAATGAATTTCTTCCAATTCATTTAATTGGAACTTTCCATCGACACCGGCATCGTGCAAATTAAAATTAGTATTTTTAATTGCCCAAAGAGGTCGGTGTTCCAATTCCACTGGAAGATGGCAAAGCTTACGATATACAAGTCTACATGGGGACATACCGATAGGTGTTTTAAATTCGGTTCTGTATGCCCACAGAGCATCCTCCAACTTTTGCGACCAATCTTTACGATCAGGTCTTACAGTTTTCTCGAGAATTCTCTTGATTTCTCTGTTAGAAATTTTGACTTGTCTGCTTGTCTGCGGATGATAAGGCGTTGCTATTCTATGATTAACTCCATATTGCTTAAGGAGTTTAGCAAAATGTTGGTTCTTAAAATGTGACCCTCCGTCACTAATGATAGCCCTCGGGATACCGTGGCATGCAAAAATATTTCTTTTGACAAATTTGCAGACAACCCGGTTATCGTTGGTTCTTGTACCCTCTGCTTCCACCCATTTGGGAACATAGTCTACTGCGACCAAGATATATTCGTACCCGAATGATTTAGGGAAAGGTCCCATAAAATCAATACCCCACACATGGCCTAGGAATGATCTTATTCCTTTAACATTGGTGGGAGGTGGAAGTGAAGATATTAATCGAACTTTCGCTTTGTCCATTTCCATACATTTTTCGGACACAATGTGACCTAAGACTACCCCTTCTTTCACCATAAAGTGGCTTTTCTCCCAACTTAAAACTAAGTTGGTCTCAATGCATCTCTTTAGCACCTTCTCTAAGTGTCCTAAACAATCTTCGAATGTTTTATCGAATATGGAAAAGTCATCCATAAATATTTCAAGAGAACCACCCACCATATCTGAAAAGATAGCAATCATACAACGCTGGAAAGTGGCAGGTGCATTACATAGACCGAATGGCATCCTTCGGTAGGCAAAGTTTCCATATGGACAAGTAAATGTAGTTTTCTCTTGGTCCTCCAGATGGATTGGAATTTGATTATAACCGAATTAACCATCAAAGAAATAGTAAAACTTTTGTCCTGCTAACTTTTCCACTATTTGATCTATAAATGGTAGAGGAAAATGATCGTTAGAAGTAGCAGAATGAGTATCCTGTAATCGATACAAACTCTCCAGCCAGCTACAGGCCGAGTAGTTATTTTTCCTCCATCTTCATTGTCAATCACTGTGATCCCAGATTTCTTAGGCACAGTTTGGGTTGGACTTACCCATTTGCTATCAGATATGAGATAGATTATCCCAGCATCCAACCATTTTAACACCTATTTTTAACTAGTTCTCTTGAATTAGGATTCAGTCTCTTTTGTGCATCCTGTGCAGGTTTAGCTTCTGGATCCGTAATGATTCAGTGTATACACAAAGTGGGACTGATTCCTTTTAAATCAACTATGGTCCATCCTACTGCTTCTTTATATTTAACTAACACTTGCAGTAAGGCATTTTCTTGCGCTTCGGTCAAATCCGAAGAAATTATGACAGGCAAAGTGTCATTTTGACCTAAGAAAGCATACTTTAAATGAACTGGTAACTCCTTCACCTCTGATACCAAATAAGGGGGGGTATGGCTGATCTATATAAGACTAGTAAGGCATACAAGACTCAAAGTAAAATACAAATAAAAAATAAGACGATTAATTATGTTTATGTAACTTGCAACTCCAAGTCGAAATTTATGAAGAACTTCAAACTAGAACAGGTGGTTGTTCTATTGAAGGTTTTGCTGATTGAGGCAGATCAGTAGGTAAGTTTTCAGTCCCATGAGTCCACGGCGGTTGTTTTGCTTCTAATGTGGATTCCATGACTACCTCTAATTTATTACACTCGTGAAAATTCATTTTAGCTATATCATGCTCATCCAAAAATAACTCAGTAGTGTCTTTGGTGTTAATTAACGAACTATGCTGATGCACAAGTTCGTCCACCATATCTATCATATAACACTCTGAATCAATAGCAGCGACATTTGAAGCATTAAACACATTCAATCTCAGTTCCCGATTACCAAAGGCTATATCCACAGCTCTTGTCCTACAATTAATTTGAGCATTAATCATGGTAAAGAAAGGTCTGCCTAGGATAATAGCCGATTGATTATCCCCTATTGAACTTTCAGTGTCCAAAACTAGGAAATCAACTAGATAGTAAAAATCTTCAACCTTTACTATGACATCTGAAAGAATACCCCTTGGGCACTTGGTTGACCGATCTGCCAGCTGCAAGATTATATCAGTTGTCTATAACTGACCTAGATCATGTTTGTCAAACATGTTTCCAGGTAAAATATTAACATTGACTTCAAGATCAAGTAGTGCGTTTTTTATCTGCACATTACCTATTGTCACTGGAATCGAGGGTGATCTAGGATCTTTAAGCTTAGGAGGCACAAAACTAGAAAGTACTGCACTTAATTGTTCAGTTAAATTGATCTGCTTAGGAAGCGAGACCTTGAACTTTCTCTTCTGTGTGCAGAGATCTTTTAAGAATTTGGCATAAAAGGGAACTTGCTGAATAGCCTTGATCAAAGGAATATTGATCTTAACATGATTAAACAGATCCCACAAATCCTCTGGTTGCGGGCCTCTTTTGCCATAGGGGAAAGATATAGAATTTTCTAAAGCAGCTGGGTAAGGAGGAGGAACTGTGTTGTCCTGATCCTTAACCGTCTCCCTAACTTTGGATGTTGGAATATCTGATTTAATTGGTTCTTTGAAAGTGACTTTCTTGGGAACCTACTTCTTTGGATCCCCTTTTTCTTCATACACGACTTCAATGTCGTATCTTCTTATGCCTCTTGCTCTTTAGGCATCTCAATCTTATTATCTACCTCGCTACCACTTCTCAAAGTGGTTATCTTGGACACTTCATTTACTTACCTCATGTTTTTTATCTACCATGATGAGCAGGTGAAGGATTAGAAACGGTATTACTAGGA
Organism: Centrapalus pauciflorus; assembly: GCA_020465985.1. Lineage (NCBI taxonomy): Eukaryota > Viridiplantae > Streptophyta > Magnoliopsida > Asterales > Asteraceae > Centrapalus > Centrapalus pauciflorus. The sequence goes on along the minus strand of JAANYP010003882.1, from coordinate 10,025 downwards.
AGCTTTCGCTCTTCACGTCTTGTGGGCTCTAAAACCATAAACTTTGTTAGCAAATTATTCTGTGGATTGCACTTGAGGACATGCTTCGGAATGACGAGATGGATCACCACATGTGACACAGTTAATTGATACATTAGTGTTTGAATTGAGACCTTTCATCAATTGATCCATTTTCTTACCTAACTCTGAGATTTCACTCTTAACCTCATGTTTCCAGGCATTATCTATGCCCATAACTTGAACTCCTATGCTGTTTTCAGAACCAGCTTAAACCTTTGGACCTTTACCGCGAGTTGATTTAGCAACTCCCACGCCTCATCATCTTCTTTCGCTAAAAACGTGCCTCCAGTGGCAGCAATAATCATGTTGCGACTCTCTTGACTCACACCATCAAAAAATGTTTTGATAAGTATCCATTTTGGCACCTCATGATGTGGACAAGCTCTCAATAACTCATTCATACGACCAAATGTTTCGTAGAATTATTCACCGGGTTTTTGTTTAAGTCCAGTAATTTCCTTTCTTTTCTCAGTTGTTTTAATAATCGGATAATATTCATTGAGAAATTCACTTTTCATTTGATCCCATGTCGTGATGCTATTGTTCGGTAATGACACGAACCAATTTTTCGCTTTCTCTTTCAACGAGAAATGAAGTAATCAAAGTTTTAAACCGTCGGTGGTTATACCTCGAACATGGTTTGCTTTACAAATAGTCGTAAACTCAGCTAAATGTTCATACGGTTCCTCACTAGGCATCCCTCGAAAGATCGGAAGAATTTGAAATAATTGAGGACAAACTTCGGGTTCGTTCTCATTTTCAGGATAATGGATAGGAGAAGGGTGGGGCACATCACCAGGGCGGTAATGTGACTCAACCGTTCGTCTCATCTGTTCACCCATCCTAGAGGCTATACGCTCAGGTTCTTCTTGTTCACGATTTCTTGGCGAAACCGAAGGACCTTCTAAATTAGGAAATTCTAAAGTGAGAATTTCTTCCTCTTGTTCGTTTTCGTCTTCCGTATGTATACACTGATCGTTTAAATTCTTCGTGATTAATGTTTGTTGATTTTGTAACCTGACAGTCTTCCGGATAGATTTAACTACTTTTCCGATTTCAGGTTCGAATTGTAGCAGCAATCCTTTAGTCGATCGACGTGTGAGCATAAACTATTAAAAACTTAAATTTAAATACATAATTCAACTAATTATATTTTTGATGGTAAAGTAGAGAACTACAATTTCCTTTTTGAATTTTTTAAATTTTTATGTGATTTTTAATAAAATAATTAAAGTCTAAAATTTAAATTAAACTAAAGTACTTAAAACTTAAAACAACTGCCAAAACTAACTTCTAGTCCTAACTAACGTTACCACTCCCCGGCAACGGCGCCAAAATCTGACGAGCGGTTGTTGAGGCCCGTAGAAATAACCTTAAATCTAACTATTTAGCTCAGAGAAGTAAGGGTCGAATCTGCAGGGAGTGCGTATGTGAATTAGGGTAAATATGGCTAGTTTCTTTAGTTTATTGAAAGCGATTAAACCGTAAAGTGAGTGAATTGGATGATTTGTTTGGAATAATAATTACGTCTAAATTATAACTAAAACTAACGGCAAACAACTTAATGGATTGATTAACAAGCAAATTGAAGATAACCATCACGGAATCACTACGACATAAGTTATTAGCCTCATGAATTTCATGCAATAATCAAATAGACATAATTAATTGCGTTGTTAAACGATCATGCATATTTTAATCGATAAATCTCGGCATAGCGCCTGCAACGTTAATTACTTGTCTTAATCCCTAAGCTAATGGACTCGGCACAAATAATAACACCACTATGAACTATCTTGCTTTTACCAATCAAAACATATAATCCTAACAATAACTGAATGCTTATCATTTGCATTACACATAAAGTATTCAAGCAACACAAAATACATCAAAACATAATTGAAATTCAATAAAGTAAAACATAGTCGTAGATCCTCTGCAAACGGCTATGGTGTTTAGCCGCTCACCGTGTGCTCTTCACCGGGAATGGTTGGAGACATCATCGTAGGCTTCGAACGATAGCAATCACCTTCTTCGTACTTGACCTTTAATCCACTCCGGCAAGACTTCGCCGCTTCTTTCAACACTTTTGGGACCTAAAAACGAGAGCCATCGACCCCTATTTATAGAGAATGTGATATTTAGGGATTTCAGCTCGAAAACGTGTCTACTTTCATTTTGTGCCGCACCAGCGTAGGCCTGCGCCCCCCTGCGCTGGGGTACGGACTGGGCTACGCTGGGCAGCGCTGGAAGTGATCTCTAAGTCTGAAATTCTCTGTTTTGTAGCATAGGCTGGCAGAGGCCTGCGCCCCCTCCAGCTCGGATCGCGCTGAATTTTCTCGAGTTGCTTCCATTTGACTTTTTGACCATGAAACATAAATTTGGAGTAATAATAACAAAGTTACGAAGAATCGGTGCCACTAGCACAAAAATGACCTATGGTCACGGTTTTGTCCAAACTGCCTGACCACAGTTTTTGTTATTGACGTGGCTAAAGGGTCATATATGAACTTGTATTATCATGATAGCCACAGTTTATCTCAATAACTGTGACCATTGCAAATCGCATTCAAACCTTAAGCCACGGTTTAACAAAAGGATCGTGACAAAGACTTGTCACGGTTGCCACATTGTTACCAAATGTCATTGCTTGTCACAGTTATTTGTTTGATGTCTATTATAATCTTGTGATGGTTATTAACTGTGACGATAAATATGTATAAGGTCACAGAAATCTCTTTCGGTGACCAAAGGGACACCCTGAAGTCTAATTGTATGAGTCTAAATTATATTGTGGAATTAGTCACATGAATAAACTGTGACAGAAGGCTAACTTATATGGTCACGAAATCGCTTTGTGTGACCAAAGGGTGGAGTTCATTAGCCATGTATTGTAAAAGAAAAACATTGTGATTATAAGTGTTTAATGATCATGATTTAGTTGATTAAGTGTGTCCAAAAGTAAACAATTGTTATGAAATAAGAATATTATTGTGACTATAAGTATTTTACAGTCACGGTTTAGTTTCTTATGTGTGTCTAAAAGTATACAATATTCATGATAAAAGAGAAAAATGTGACTAAGTATTTTTTTGTCATGATTTACTTTCTTTTATGTATATAAAAGTAATTGATAATCACGGTTTAAGAAAAAAAAACATATCACCATAATTATGTTTTGGTCTCAGTTTAACACACACAAGCATGTGACTATTAATATTTAAAGGTGACAGATTAAGTCTTTATGTGTGTCTAGATGTAAACAATAGTAATAGTATAATGAAAAAGATATAATTATAAGTATATTCAAGTCACGATTTAATTTGTTTCGTGACTAAAAGCTAACAATTTCACACATTAAAAAATTTCATAAGGAGTTTTTTTTGTCACGGATTAAAAAAATTTGTGACTATTAATATTTAAAGGTGACGGCTTATTGTTTTTATGTAACTAAAAGTAAACAATAGTCATGGTAAAAAAATGTTGTGACTATATTTTTCTAATGATCATGGTTTATTTAGTTTCTTATTAGTGCGTAAAAGTAACAAATTTCATGATAAAAGAAAAAAAACAGTGACTATAAGTATTTTATGGTCACACGAAGAATTGGTTTGTGTGACTAAAAGTAATCAGTGGTCACGGTTTAAGTGAAAAAATGTTCCTATAAGTATTTTTGTCACGGTTTATAAAAAACAAACAAATGACTATTAATAGTTAAACAATTAAACATGACGACTAGATTTATTATATGTGTATAAAGGTAAACAATAGTAATGGTAAAAAATAATATGTGACAATAAGTATTTTATGTCTACGACTTAATTTGTTTTTGTGTGGTTAAACGTAATAATTGGTCACAATTTTAAAAAAGCATGTCAGTATAAGTGATTTTTTGTTACGGTTTGAAAAAGCGAACATGACTACTAGTATTCAATGGTTACAAATTAATTTTTTGAAATCTCTAAAAGTAAACAATAGTCATGGTAAAAGAAAAACATTATGACTAAAATAATTTAGTTTCTTATGAATGTCTAAAAGCAAACAATATTCATCACAAAGAAAAAAAATGTAACAATAAATTTAGTAAAATTCTTTTAGTTATTGAATGAGATACTTAGCTTAGCGGTAATGCCCATTATCTTTGCCCCCGAGATCATGGGTTCAAATCCTCTTAGGGTTTTTTTTAAATACCTTTTGTTTATTTATTTTAATTACATACTAAAACAAATACCTTTTAATTAGTTTAATAGTGTGTAAAAGTAACAGTTTTCATAATTTGATAGTTTAATATCTATAATAAATAGTAATAAAAGAGTAACTATACTCATTTCTTGTGAAACCACGTGTCATCACCATGAATCGACACGTGACATTTATAGGTTTTAAAAATAATATAGAAATTTAAATTATATCCATCCAAATCTAATATAATCTATTTTAAACTCAATTTAAATCAAACAAAATCTAATACTCTACTAACTTATTAATTATAATATAATATAATATAAGTTTTAAAAAATTACAATAAAATAATTACTATTCATATATATTAGAATTATATAAAATTAATAGGTCATAATAAATATAATATAATTCTTATAAACTTTTGTTTAAAAAAATAATTTTTATACCTTTACCTTTTAATTTATTATGTTTTATATATATTAAAAATATCTGCGTAATACGCGGGTAATAAACTAGTTTATTTTAATTAAACATAATTTAATAGTAACTAAATTGCCACTTGTCATCTTCTCATGATGCCAAGTGGCATCTTCTACTAATGACACATGTTAATTAGTATTAAGATTAAATTAATAATTTTAAATCAAATTACTTTTAAGATAAGATCATGATTAGATCCTTAAATCCCACAAAATAACAACAAACAATATTTAAAAGATTTCTTTGATTAATAATTATAATAATAAAATTAATCTATATATATAAATAAAAGAAAACCTCTGATGTCATGTGTCATTTCCCTATCCCTCTAAATTTTTGATTTCCCGCCTTTTTTCTATAATTAGATTTATAATTTTATTAATTCATTATTAAGAAAGTTTATGGAATCTAATTCAAATACTTTCATATTTAATCCATATAATTAAAAAAGGAAGTATTTTAAATATTCTAATATTAATCTAAATTTATTTTTACACAAAAATGTTCATAATTTGATGTCTAATATTTAATTAAAACATACAATTTTTTTATCTTATATGATATTTTATTGGTATAAAACATACATAACTGTATGTGAATTATTTTAATTAAAAGTTACTGTTTATGTTAATTTTTAATCTTTAAAATTTTTTAAATTTCATTTTATGTAAAAAGTAAATTTTTAGTTTTTTATTTATACATTAAAATCTAAAAATAAAAACTTTTAAAAAGATGAGACACGATAAATACTATTCATACATTTTTAAAAATAGAAATTTTTTAATTATCCTTAATAACAAAAGATAATACTACCTTTGAATTGGTCACTAATCTTGAGTTTTGTGACGAAAATATTTCATAATTAATATCAATATTTTCCAAGTTAAAGAACACCACAAGCCAAGATGTAGGTCCCGAAAGGTTCCCAAAGTATATAGTTATAAGCTGTAGAGGGGGGGTGAATACAGCACTTTAAAAACTACACACTCTTTTTCTCAATGTTTGTATGTATTATCAACAATTGTTAATTACAAACAAGCTTGAATGCGGAATAGTTCAAGCTGAGATGACAGAATACAACAGTATGCTTACTAGTCTAAGACAGACTCAAACTAGATTACAATGAACACACTCACTAAGATGCACTCACTGTGTTTTACAAGACTTAAGGAACAGCTTAGGTAAATCAGCTTAGACACACAGATGCTGGTTTACAGAAGATTTGCATGCATGAATATCACACTTGCACGTTCACTCTTGGTTTAAGCACTTAGCTTTCTTCACACTTCTTTCTGACCTTGGAAGCTTCCTTTTATACTCACTTAGAGGATCTAAGAGAAACATCTTCATTGGACGGAATGAAAAAGGAGAAGTCTTGTTTGAAAAGACAATATAACTTTTCTGCACTTTTCTGAAAAGCAGACTTGCAGAACTTTTGTCTTTTTACTTTGTCTACTGTTGCATTGCCTTTAACCATTTTAGGAATGTCAACTTTGCGTCTTTCTTCCTTGTAAAGGCCTATTTTGATATAAGAAAAAGGTCTGTCACCCTTTTTCAAATATCCGTTTGTCTTCATGTAACAGAACAGCTTGGGCAGGCTGAGCGGTTCTGCTTTCCACTTTGTCTTCGACTGTGTAAACTGATCTTGTAGTAAAAACAATACATGATGACTTGGAAACAAATTCCATAAAGTGTTTAGCCTGTTCACAAAGAACAGGTTCTGTTCACAAAGAACAGAACACTTTAAAAATGCCCAAGCTGCTCAACAGTGTAGAGCAGCGTAGACAGTTTATGTCCAGCCTGATCAGCAGACTGAGCAGCTTGGACAAACTGTCTTGGTTGCAACACATGCAACATATAGAACAGCTTTAGACTGATATTGCAAATCATTTTCAGGTTTCAATAAGGCATATAACAGGCCTTAAATTCAACCTTCAAATGTATCAACAGGTTTGATTATAAAATCTCCCCCTCAGATGTAGAACAGGTTTGACTGAGGCCTTTTTGTGCCTAACAATCTCCCCCTATTTGCAATAACCAGTCCAAGCTGGTCTTGTCAAAAATCACTATATATTTTTACAGTACATTTGCTGAAATAAAATTACAACATTACAGTAAAGTAAAAGATCAGTTTATATATACACTGATTCTTGACTATACTAGAACAACATATGTTCTTACAAAAGTACAACTAATGTGCTAATGTATTTTACAACTAATGTAAAAGCAGAAATTACAACTTATGTAATAATGTACAACTAATGTACAGAATGTACAACTAATGTACAGAATGTACAACTAATGTACAAAATGTTTGGACTGTTTGATTTGGGAGCAAATAATGGCAAGCCTGTCCAACTGATGGACAGCTTCCATTCTTCACCTACCCAGATGGCAGGTGGACTTCATTCGACAGGAGGTGGTATCCCTTCTTTGAATCTTTTTACAAGTTCTTCCCTTGTTTCTTCGTGTTCTTCAATTTCAGCTGTAAGAAACATAAAGTTAGAACTTTGAAGTTCACCTCTGTCATAAAAACCTTTCAGCTCTTCCCAGATAGCTGCTCTCCATAGGCTGGACTGACTGAAGGAGGTGGCAATTCTGAAGGCTGCAAGCTGCTTAAGACCAACTTTGTGTAGGTCTGAAGCTCTTTGAAAACATTTCTTCTGAGATAGGGGATCTACAAAAAATGCCCCTAACTCAGGCTCTTCAATCACTTTGCCATCTTCAAATTCAACTCCTTCAGGCAGGCTGTGGTCAACTCCTTTAATTTCCACAGCATAATCTCCTTGTTCAATCATCATAAGGAGTTCTTCCAGCTCTGTATCCCTCTTTGTTCTCCTGGCCTTTATCTTTGGATGTGTCACAGAGACACCTTCACTTATTTCTTTTGGAATCAGGCCCAGCTCCTTTACTCTTTCCATCAGCTTCTTGATGTATGCCGTGATAGTCTTAGCCGTTTCTGACTTAGACTGGCTCAGGGCAACTGCCAGTTCCACCCATTCCCTGTATCCCATCTGTGCAACATCAGTGTGGTCATAGGATTCCATTTCAGGGCCTGTTGCACCCATCCTGGTGATCTGAAGTTTCCACTGTGTGCCTTTTCTTGAAATGGGAACAGCTTTGACAATCGCTTCCTTGGCCAGCCTTCTAGTAGCAACATCATGAAATTTCTTTCTGGCCAAGTTGTCAAAGTGGAATTTGGTTCTGGCAGAGGGTACTGTTGATTTGGTCACAGAGACCTGAGTACCTTTCTCTACTTCCTTCTCTTTTTCTCCTGCTGATTTCCTGGCAGCTTCCATTATTTTCTTTTGCACCTCCAAGGTAGACATTTTAACTTTCTTTGCTTCTTGGAGGGCAAAAGACTTAGCAGCTTTGGCAGATTCTTCTTCTTTTCTTAATTCCTTCAGAGCTTGAAGCTGTTCATCCCTAAACTCAAAGTATTTGTGCATAGGGAGGCCCATCTCTTTGGCTCTGGCTTTGTGAAACTGTATATCTGCCTGTTTCTGCTCAATAGAATCCTCAGCTGCCTTTTCTTTGCCTTTAGCTGCTGCTTTAGTGACAGCAGCTTCAGAAGTTTCTTCTTCTTCTTCTTCTTCTTCTTCTGCTAGGATAAGGTGCCTCCTTTTGCTGCTAGGCCTGTCCTCAGGAATGACTTCCTCCCCCTTAGACTGAGCAGGGTTTGGAGAGCCAGCCTGAGTAGGCATAGCAGCTTGAGAAACACCTTCAGCTGCACCTGTTTCTGCTGGTTGATCAGTTTGGGTTGCAGACACTGGTATCTCCTTAGGAGAAGGAATCTTCTCCCCCTTAGACTTAGTCTTCGAGGCAGATGATTTCTCCCCCTTTGAAGGAGATGAGGCAGCGACTTCAACCCCTGGTCTGCCTGAAGACACAAAGTCAGCAGGCTTGCCAGCAGGTTTGGAAGGTTTAGGACCAACAAGGCTGTTCACTAAGTAAGCCAAGTTATCCTTCACCTCACCAAGTTGGGAAAGACAGTTTTGAAGAGAAGAAGCTTGGGAATCAGCAAAAGTGGTCAGCTTAACAATGTTGTCTCTATCAGAAGCTGTGAACAACAAACTTTGGAGCTGTGCAAGATGAAGTTCAAGAGAATCTTGCACATTAGCAAGGTTTGATGACACAGAATTTGATAGAGAGCCCATAAGAGTGTTCAGGCTGGCCAATGTTGAAGGAAGGGTAGTATTGCAAGAAGTGAGAAGAGAGGACAGCTGTTGAGAAATGGCTGTCATAGAGGACACGGAGTCCTGTTGTAAGGAGAGGATAGAGGAGAGAGAGTTTGATACATTTTGCAGCTGTGCAGTGAGTGCAAGCAGCTGTGGAGAGTGGTCAGTTTGGGGAGTGACTGGGAAGGATTCTTTGAACATATCAAAGAAGCCTTGGAGCTGCTCAGACACAGAGTCTGAGATAATGGATGGTAGGGAGTGCATGGTATTTTCCAAAGAACCAACTTTGTTGGTCAGCAATGAAAGCTGATCCTTCAAAGGCAGGTCTTTGGGAGATGGAGGTGTATGGGTAGACTGTTTGGAGTGAGTGGATGGAGAAGATGATGATGAGGCTGGTGTTTGAGGATGAGATGGAGAAGGAAGGGAAACTTTGGACAGTAGTTCCATAGCCTGGGCAAAAGTAAGATGGCCCAGGTTAGAGGGATCAAGGGGTCCTTCAGCAGCGGCTGTAGCTGCATCATTAGAAGAAGGGGATGATGTTTGGGGCCTCTCAGATGCTGCTTGTGTTGCAGCACCCTCATGAAGACCAGTGGTGGTTCCCTCTGCAGTGCCTTGGTCTAAAGGCACCTCATCATGGGGAGATGGGATGTGCATTTCAACATCAGCAGTGGTGAAACCTGCTGATGGAATTTGCACTGAGGAAGCAGCCTCACCAGAGGGATGGTATGATCCCTGAGGTTCATCAGCTTGTGTTGTTGGTCCCTCAGCAGCTGTTTGGTGTTGAACAGCTGAATCATGGGGAACAGAAGGTTGAGGCTGAGCTGCTGATTGGTCTATATCAGCAGCGTGGGCACCTCGTGCAGACTCAGAGTGTAAGGAGATATGAGTGGGGGACAGTGTGGACTCAGTGGGGAGCGGAGAGGGCTCCTGTCTTTCAATATCCTCAGCCTGTTGGGAGGCTGGGATAGTTGATGTGGGTATCTCCATTTGTACAACTGGTTCCTGTTGGGAGGAACCAGAGGGTCTAGGCTGACTCAAGGGTGACTCAGGTTGGAGTGAAGCAGGCTCCAAATGAGCTGAACCTTCTCCCAAAATAGGAGAGACAGCTGGGGTTGCTTCTTT
>JAANYP010003881.1:0-18220 GCA_020465985.1 Centrapalus pauciflorus | reverse complement strand
AGTAGGCTGTCTTCCAATCAATATTGGTGTTTTGGACTTGTACATTGTGATTTTAGTCCCAGGACCCATCATTTAAACGGTTATAATATTTGACATCGGGTTTTTTGGGTTTTGTCATTTAAGTTTATAGCTAATGGTTTATATGCAAGCCAACTAATTATCTTGCCTCATAATTTTAATAATCCAGCTTTAGGGTTGGATGTACTGATATATGCGAATAAATGAGGAAAAACATTTATGTGGCTACTACAAAATTATCAACATACACCACTGATAATCAAATACCTTTCCTTGAAAAGGTATGACAAACACGACCCTTTTTTCCTTCCCTCTTCTTGGTTGGTTTTTATTTTTTACATTAATGTTGGAAAAGTGATTTCGTTTCCCACCGTCGATTGAGTCAATTTCTTGGTTATCCCACCCCACTGGGTTTAGATCTTTCCCTCACTAGCTTGCTTTCCCACCCCAATCTTGAAGGAACCGGTTCCCTGGCAATTTGCGATCCTCAATTTAATTTTTAATACCATACAAATTGCAATTTGAATATAACCTTACATTCGGTGTTACACATGCAATTGGATTTCTAAACAGGAAGCTCGGGCGCTGGTAAGAGGAGTTGACTTTGTTTGAACGTTATCAGTTTATCTAAACTATAATTATTTATACATATATATATATATATATATATATATATATATATATATATATATATATATATATATATATATATATGTATATATACTTCGTTTAGTCCAGTTCAATTCAAAAACCTCACGTTTTCTCTTAACACCTCCAAAGTCGGGATGTTTTCCCGGTGTACGAGTTGGAAGACGATCTAATTGAGCTGCTATTTCATCATTATTAAACTGCCTCGGAGCGGCTCTTGACTCGTGTTGCTCGTTGAACTCCAAACTCGTTCTCCATGGGTGATTATGATCTAAGAATCGGCGATGACCAACATATGCTGTCTTATTTGTTACACGACATGAAGGAGTGTCTTCATTGCAAGTCGGACATGCTTTGTACCCTTGTCCGCTCCAACCCGATAGACTACTACGAGCTGGAAAATCGTTTATTGTCCATAACAACACCGCTTTCATGTTAAAGGATGTGTTTGTCATTACATCTTTAGTACGTACGCCTGTGTACCACAACTGTTTAAGCTCTTCCACCAACGGCCTAAGGAAAACATCCATGTCTTTTCCGGGTGATTTAGGACCGGGAATCAACAAAGACAACATATATGATGACTCTTTCATACATAGCCATGGTGGCAGATTGTATGTGGTGAGTACAACCGGCCACGTGCTGTAAGCCGAACTCATGTTACCAAATGGATTAAAACCATCAGCTGCGAGTCCTAGACGTACATTTCGAGGTTCTCTCGCAAAGTCAGGGTACTTTAGGTCAAATTCTTTCCATGAAGATCCATCAACGGGATGACGCATCATACCTTCTTCTAATCGTCCGGTACTGTGCCAAATCATATTTTTTGCCGTGTATCTTGAACAGTACAAACGTTGTAGTCTGGGGGTCAAAGGAAAGTATCGTAACACTTTGTGAGGTACCAGCTTACCCTTTGTGTCTTTATCAACCCAACGACTCTCATTACAAACAGGACAAGACTGTAACGATTTATCTTCTTTCCAGAAAAGAAAACAATCGTTTTTGCACACGTGTATCGACTCATAACCCAAACAAATCTTTTGTAATTTCTTTTTAGCTACATAATGTGTTGTGGGAACCCTATTTTCTTTCGGAAATGCAGATTGCAACAATGCAAGGAGCTGATCAAACGAACTATTAGTCCATTTGTTGTTCACCTTGACATGCATCAGTTTTGCTAAAAAGTCGAGGGAAGAAAACCAAGTACAGCCACGATATAATTCGGCATTGACTTCTTCTAACAACTTAAGAAATCCTTCATCAACACTCATGTCCTCTGTATCTGAGTTCCCTTCTTCGTGGTTAGTATCGTTCCCCCTCGACTCGCCCATAATGTCGTCGATAACACTAGCCATCTCGTTAGTTGGAGGTACGTCATCTACAACCGGAGGTGGAAATCTACTTTCACCATGATAGACCCATGTAATATAAGATCGAAAGAAACCATTTATATGTATAGGAGATCTCATTATCGAAATTCTTGTGAACTTATTGTTCCCACATTTTCTACACGGGCATCTATTTTGACCTCTATCGTCGACGTGTGCTTTGGATCTCTCAACAAAAGATTCGAGTCCTTGTTGGAACTCAGGAGAATTACGGTTTTCAATAGTAGTCCAGGTTTTATCGATAGACATTATGCAACTGAAACATAAGTTAGAGTTTAAGGTTTACTCTACGAGAATTAAAATTCGACGATTCGAAAAGCAACCTCGAAATGAGTTTAAAAATTAAACACGGACAAAGTATTTACACGGGTAGGCTTCTAAACCCACTTTTCGAATACCTTACCTCATATGTGAATGCACATTACACGATTGCTTGTTTGAGAAAAATTCGGCAGCATTTCCCCTTAGCTCTCAAGTATATATAAAAGTATATATACCCGAGAAGCAAAGAGAAAATGACAACTGAATCATTCTTAAACAAACAATCATGTAATACACATTCACATCCTAATTGAGATAAAGTATTCAAAAAGCAGTCCCAAAACGGGGACAGTCCGAAATTAATTACTAAATCAATTTCGGACGGGCATGTATTTTAAGTTCAAACACACACCTAACACATTTCACTATTTAAGAGTATATATTCTTTAATTACTAAATCAATTTCGGACGGACATGTGTGGATACTTATGCAATAAAATCTATAAATAATTTATAAACAATTGACAAATTTATAAATATTTAATTACACAATAAATCTACAAATATGTTTACAAAATACAAATAATTTAACCTAATTTTAATAAATCTACAACTTTTATCTTAAAATTATTTAAATCAACAAACACAACTAAATTAATAAATTTATGATTACACAACAAATGTACAAACTTTTATACAAATAATTACACAATAAATCTACAAACATATAATTGCATCTTAAAATAAATAACGATAATATAATTATATAAAAAACAACAAATATACTAATACACACACTAATATATAAAACACATATAAATACACACACTAATATATAAAACACATATAAATACACACACTAATACATAAAATACATATAAATACACACACAATAATATACTAAATACATATAAAACGTTTATAAATACTTATGAAAAACACAATAATTCTAAAAATATTTTAACAAATACTTAAAAAACCTAATTTTGATAAATCTAAAACCTTTTTCCAAGAAAATAATTTAAACAAACTACAAATAAGTTTTACAAATCCATAAAAATAAAAACCAAATTTTGATCAATCTAAAACTTTTATCCATAAACAAATACACACAAATACATACATTAATATAATAAATACACAAAAGACAAACAAATACACATTTTAACACTCAAAATACATAAACATACAAACACTAACACTAATACACAAAATACATACAAATTAAAAACACACACTAACACTCAAAATACATTCAAATACACACACTAACTTAATACATTACAAAATACGTACCTTGCACAGAGAGAGAGGCGGCGGCGAGACAGAGAGCCGGCGGCGAGAGACAGCACCGGCGGCGAGAGAGCGAGAGAGATGAGATCTGAGACACCAAACACATCAATACCCACACATTACATATTTTTATCCAAAAAATACACAAAACACAAAGAAAAGCTTAGAAAATCGTTACGGCTGGAGGAAGGAAAATCGCTTGTAGAAGAAGAAGGAAGAAGTAGGTGAAAAGTGAAGAAAAGAGGGTGGAAAGGGGTGAAAAGAGGCGGCACATTGGGCGCGTTTTTTTTTTTTGGGTATTAGCGGCGACACTGTTAGCGGCGACATCGGCTCCGCTTTTTTGGTTGTCGCTGCTAATTCCCGTGTCGCTGCTAAAGGGTGTCGCCGCTAAATGGTATAATTCTTGTAGTGATAAGGACTCATTCCTGACCCTTGCAAAGAAGAAGAGCCCTTCGTGCTCTCTAGCACTGTTACTGTTTGTGAAATTTCTTGACCAACTTTTCTTTATCTTCTTTCCTGTGCAATAAATGCAACCTGTGCTGCTCTGTGCTGCTCTTGTAAATGCTGGTACTCTTTTAAAGCATATTGCTGGTAAAGATTAATTATTAAAAATTATGTCTGACTTCCATAGTATTATTTGCTACATATTTTGGATTTCACCAGCTGCTTTTACTTGTTTTTGTAGTTTCAATATTTGTTGTATGGCTGAAACTGGACATATTTTACTTGACCCCAGCAAGATAGCAGAACATGTTAGTATGATTCTCTGCTATGAATTTATAAACTTCTTTTTTATTTCTTGTGTCTCTGAGCATGTCCACTATTCCCTGAGCTTTTGGTTATTCTTGTAAAGTCGTAAATCAATCTATTCCACACCAATACAAAATACACACGGAGGATCACCAAAGTTTCTTAAGTACCAAATTTCAATTTTACAAAAGTCCGTTTTATGGAATCTTTAGTCAGTATTTAATATTATCATCATTAATATTTGTATCTCCCTGTAGGAACTTCACTTCAGGTACCATCTATATATAATGTACATTTAAATACACGATGTTCCTTTGTTAAACGATATACAAATCAAATTTAAAAAAACATTTAATATTCATTTGTAAGTGGTGGGTAGGTCAAGACCCTGGTTAAAGTAACTGGGGTCTATTAATTAACCGGGGTAAAAGGGTCTTTTTGTACTAGTGTGTGATACCCTAGAACTCATCACCTATCTTTTGCCGCTTCTAGAGGTACTTGTCTTATGAACTCTCATTTATGTCTTCATTTGACGGTTAGTATTTTTGTCTAATTAAGTTCTCCATGAACGTATAATCATTTTCTATGGTTGTCTCCTGTAATAACTAATAACTGTTTCATAATATTTTTATTATCGTTAATAATTTTGAAAACACACTAACGAGATGGTACGTATATATTGTACGTGCTTTCATATGTTGCACGTTAGTTACTTTCTTTTGACATATGCAAAAGGATCGACAGAAGGAGAGTTGTGCATGATAAATGTCGGTTTCGTATGAAAGAAATTACAAGAAGAGGAATTCATTATGGATTCCCAAGATTGTAATTTACTTTTTTGTTGTATCGCTTATACATTTGATCCTTATTTTGGTTGTAAACGTTTATATACTTGAAATACTTTTTGATCGAGAAATGATATTATTTTTGTTAAATTGAATTGTAAGTGTAAAAACCATCACGGAGCAATTAAATAAATATATGTATTTGCATTAAATTTAAAAAATAATGAATGTGTTTATTTTGTCTAGAAAATATTGCATTTATGTAATTTAAAACAATAATAAAGTGTCGCAATAGATTGATAATGGTGTTGCATTTACATAATGACAAGATTTGATAAGTGTTGCATTTGATAAGTAAAGTGTTGCTATAAGTTGGTAACAATAAATGAAAAGTGTTGCTTTAAAGTATAAAAACTGTTGCATTTAAAAAGTGTTGCATTTATAAAATAATGGCAACACATTAAAAAGTGTTGCTTTAGAATATAAAAAGTGTTGCATTTATAAAATAATGAAAAATGTTGCATTATCTAGTGAAAGTGTCGATTTAGACCTAAGGCGACGTTAGCTAAGGTGGCACTACATAAAGTGTGGCATTAGGCCGATAGCAACACTTTTAAGGCCTAACACAACACTTTTCTCATGTTGCTTTAGTCTCATTTTGTTGTAGTGACTCTTATATTATAGCAACAACAATCTTGAGGATCTTATTGGACATTCAGGAGGAGGTATTGCTTCCACACAATTATGAACTATATAGCAGCGCAATTGACTTGTTTATAATTGTGCAAAAATTTTTTAAAGTAACTTGATTAGTCGGTTAACTTTTTCTGTATTAATTGGTTGATTTAAGCGATTGACTTGTTGATAAATTAAGTGAGTAGTAACGAGATTAAATTTTATTATTTAGAACAAACTAGGGTTTTTAAGTGATAAAGTGGACTAATCAATTAGTGGCTTAAATTCATTAATCAAGTTTTTATTGTTTAAATAATTTGTTAGTCGTTTATTTCTATTATCAATCAACTCGTAAAACCAATTATTCATAGTTATTTAGATTCCAAGTGGGTGACCTTCATGAAACCAATTGTTCCATAAGAGTTTCGTTCATATTATCTAGTTATTGTGGATTTGCTTGTTCATTAGTTTCTTTAGTTTTAGTGGCAATTATTAATTTTAATATAATTCAAACAAAGCCAAAAATAGAGGATTTTAAGTCTTTTTCTAGTCGTAGTTTGTTTGTTTTACTTATTTAGTTAAATATTTTCATTCATTGCCTTTAGTTGTTAGTTTGTCCAAAAAAATTGAAAATAACTAAATATTGGACTAGGTTGAGAAATACTATTTTGATTGTTATTATAAAAGTCTATATGCCTCTAAATTTTCAAGAATGATGCAATATGTACTTAGTTTTAACAGATTGGGATAAAACCAAAAACTTTTACACTCGTGGATTCGGATTTTGCTAACTTCATTTAAAAGATAGATTCATTCATACCGTCAAATGAAAGAATACAAAGTAACAATATTATGTTAATATATCATCAATAAAAACACAAATGACAAAACTAATCATATATTTTTACTTAGTGTAAAAAAAAGTAACATTTAATTTGACTAACAATCTACATATTTAATAATTAACTTTTGATATATCGATAATCTATAAACATCATACAATCCGAAACAAAAACTTTGACATCATACAAACTCAAAGGGTAACACATATGCGAAGGGAAAAAAAAAACTGAACTTTAAAATCTTGGGGGTCAATTATTTCTTTTGACTATGTGTTTAATACACTAAAAAATTTATCGAGAGTCATTTAACCCCCACCCAATAGAGGTGCGTACGACCCTGTTATTAAATTAATATTATTTATTATCTATAAAATTGTATACAATATAGCATGGCCCACTCTTCAAGTGATTAATAAACATTCTAATTCCACTACATTGGTTATTTTTGGTAAAATATTGTTAATATTATGATAATGTTAATTATATGATCACATTATATTTAGTATATATATTCTTATAACATTATTGTACTTGGATTATGTTCATTCCAAGCATATATATGTTATAAACAAAGACTTAACATGAGATAATTCTAAAAATAGGATTTAGCGGAGAAAGCGAGAGTGTGACAGTGATTAAAAAGAGGGGAGTGTGTAGAAAAATAGTTAATGGGTAGAGGAGGTGAGCACAAAAGGGGCGATTTATAGAAAAATGCTTACCAAGAGAAATCGAATAACGAAAGCGATCCAGCTACTCTCTCGTACGCATTGAAATTGGATCTCTTATGGATGTGTTAGCATATTGTAACCACAATTTCCAAATGCAACAGCCGTTTCAACAATTCATAAAGGCGAGCCTTTGCTCTAAAGAGTACTTTATTTCATTATTGCGTCGAAGCAATTATTTATGCCAAGTAAGATCTCACTATATTTCTCGATATTCTTAATCTTTTTCCATTATTTAAATCTATGAAAATTTAAAATTAAACTTAGTGTTTGTATGTATGTCTCTGTGTGTGAAGGGAGGGTTAAACGAAGAACCATAACTAATCTTGCGAGGATCTCAAAAATCACTTTACAGCTGCTAGATGAGGTGATGCATGATCATGATGCATCATGCGAAAAATGTGATCCATTGGTGCTTATACCTTGTGGTTGTGTGTGTGGTTGTGTGTGTGTGTGGTTGTGTGTGTGTGTGTCTATTTATATGTACGTATGTAAGTATGTATGCATATCTATTGTATTAAAAAAGTAAGTAGATTGTCACTTGCCATCTAACTACAATGTTAATTGGCGAAGTCTTTATTTGATACCAATATGTTTTAATTTTTTGTTTAAATAATTAATTTAAATTCATTTATACTATATTTTAAAGATTTTATTACCAACGGTGGGTTTAATAGAAACATTTTCAATTGTTAATATACAACTTTTGCAATACAAAAATTCTTATTTCTAAGTGTTAATAATAAAGCTAAGGTCTAGTGTGTCCAAGTTTAGTATTGTTATTAATTATAAATAAAACTAAGGATTTTACTAGCTTATTTTCATTTATTATTTTGAAGTTTCATATTTTATTTTATAATGTATAGTATTTAAATAAATATTGACTCACATCTCCTTCATAATATTCATAGTTTGTAACTTTTCAAATATTCTAGAATTCGTGATTTATTAAAATTGTATCTTTTGGCAGCTACTCTTATGGTGATTAATGAGGTTCTAAATTTTTCCCAATTTTTATTTCTTGTGGAATATAGTTAAATGTATGATGACATTAATTATAGGATTACATTGTATTTATTATATTCTTTTAATGTCATTGTATTCGGATTATGTACACATTGAACATACGTCATAAAGCAAGACTTAAAGGGGATGATTCTAAAAATAGCATTTGGCAGAGAAAGCAAGGGCATGAGAACGGTGTGAAAGGGCGGATGTAAAAATGACGATTATAGAAAACGTTTTGGAAGAGCAAGAAATTAAAGGCAATCATTTACGTACTCTTTCGTATTGACCTTGGAACTCTTGTGAATTTGTTATGATGTGCTACCAGGAATTTCCCAATGCAATAGCGGATTCATAAAACTTCATTTATGTATGTCCCACAAAGCTCTAAAGTGTTCATATTGCATATAGGAATTACACATTATAAGTATTTCGCCGATACTTTTGGTATATCATTGATATCTTTTCTAGTTCTTATGCTTTTATCACTATTCGTCATTTTTTTAGAGATCATGGTCTTTGCTGTCATGTAACATCCGGCCCTAAACCAGGTTAGCAACAAAACTCTAATCTACATTTAATAGTCAATTATAGCCTAATCAATGGTCATTAGAAATTAAGCAAGAGATTAACAAGGCTTATTAGAAAATTCAACTCAATTTGAATCAAATTCATCGGTGCGATGAATCGGGAAATCAATTAATCCGATCAATTTACGATATGAGGGAATAATTCAACTAAGTACATAATAAAATCATGATTAGTGACACTAATCATACACTAATACAATTACTTAACCTTAATTATGCAAGGCTAAAACAAGTCATTAAAACAATGCATCCAAAAGTATTTATGAATTTACAAGAAAAGGGAAATACAAGAATACATTTCTAAATACTTTTATACAAAAAAAATAATGAAAATACCTCAAAAATACATCATATAGGCCGGCCACATACAAGGACAAAAGGACCAAAAGTTTGTATTTTTTTACTCAACATTTCAACATCAAATCCTCCTCTTTCCTTTCATCCAAGATTTTACAACTCCTTTCATCATTTCACCACCTTTTTCTCCTCTATAAATAGAACCACAACTTCACCTCATTTCTCACACCTTGCAAAGCAAAAATCCCCTTCTCTTCTTCCTCTCAAAACCGGCCAAAGAAGTGCCCAAGAACACCAACACTTGCAACTTTGTGTTCTTTTAATATTTCAAGAGTTTTGGTGAAAAGTCTTGCAAGGATTTCAACTTCTACTCATTTGCATTCCTATAATACATCAAAGTAAGTAAATACTAGCTTATATCATCTTATATTTATGTTTATATAAGTCTTGCATAATATATATAATCACCTACAACAACAAGTTTCATAAAAACTCAAGTTTATAAGTTTCTAGTTGTTATTTTTAAGTTGTTTCTTTAAATATGTTTATGAACATGTAAACACATTATAAAAGTGTTAATATTATGAAAACATATGATATATATGTGTTTTTATAAGTATTATGGCTTTTATACAAGTAGTCTTTGAATAAACAACAAGAATCATAAGTTGTTGTAAGTTTATAAACTACGGATTTTCGGCAGAAAACTTATATCGACTTTGAAAAATCATAACTAATTCATAACTCAACGAAATGAGTTGATTCTTGTCTCAAAAGTTAGATCTATGTCTTAACTATAGATCTGTAATTTTTCATAATTTATTTTGGAGTTTAAGACCTCCAGAAATCATTTGGGAAAACGAAAGTTTGACAGCTCAAAAATGGCCAACATAGCGTTTTTAACGAGCTTTTTCACCAACCTAAACAACTCGAAAAATGGTCATTCTTGATTCTAAAAATCCTTTGTATATAGTAGTTTAATGTCCTAGAAAACCAAAGTCTAAAACATTTTGGAGCTTGGTTAAAAACAGCCTCAAAGTAGGCCGAAAAACCTCCGAAAAAGCTGGAAAATTATATATATATAAACTTGACGTTTTAAGCGCATCTTATTTATAAACTTGTAATGTTGGGTGATTTAAGACATAAAAATCTATAAACATTCATACTATCATATATTAGTGATATTAAGTCCTTATTATCATTTAGGACTCGGTTAAACACCTCCGGTTTCACCACCCATCAAACAACGCACATTTGCATCTTTGCGCATAGTTTTGCCATCACAAGTTCGGTGAGTTTCTCATAGCCCCTATTTTCACACTGTTATGTTTTGGGATGAAATACATGCTTCGTTTTTATATGGACACGAAAAGATCTTCATTTCTATTATGTATTACATATGTGGTTCCATCAGCCCTTATATCATGAACCGTTAATTGCATTTATTTGTAAGCGTGAATATATTGTGGATAGATCTATTGGGAGTCATGTCCCCCATTCGGGTTAGCTCGGTTCAGCTAACAGCGAGTGCATATATATTTAACACACGGTATTACGTATGGGAATACTGCACAGGGCAAACTCATTCTAATTAAGCTTCGGTTTCATGATGGTTTATATGTAATACATAACATGGAATTTATGATTTTATAAATTCAAACACTGTTATTGTTGTCCATACAAGTCAGATTTACGTGTAAACCTATGAGCTCACCAACAATTTTGTTGACGTATTTTAGCGTGTATTTTCAGGAAATTAAGGCAAGTATGCCTTCAGAAGTAACTACTTTCAAGCTTCCGCACTTAAGGAGTCACATCCTTTTTCAAACCGTCGGAGATTTATTTGCATTATTTTGGACAATTTAATTTTGTATTTAAATCTCTGTACTTTGCGAACTACTCTTTATCATTTACGCGTTATGTAAAACATTTCTACCTTTTAAAGTTATATCGATGTATTTTTTGAAAACGTCCATATAGTGGTCGTTCATTATGATTATGGTTACGCTTCCGCACTCGTCACGCCTCGCTGCCAACCGAGGTAGCAGGGTGTGACAGATTGGTATCAGAGTCATAGTTATAGTGAACTAGGTTGCATTAGTACCCTAGACTATAACTGTACATAAGATTTACTGATTTTAGAAATATTTTGTAACTTGTAACTAACTGAAAGACTATGCATGGACCTTGATAGCAGAAAACATGTCTCACCAAGAGATAATCATCTTGTCCGACTCAGAAGAGGAGTATACCCCTACTAGCCCATGCAATCCGGAAGTATTTTCTGAGGAGGACCCGACCGAGGAGGAAGACCCCTCGGAGGACGAGGACCCGATGGAGGAATCCGAGGAAGAACCCATGGAGGAAGAACCGATGGAGGAAGAGGATCCTTCACCACCGACGGCCCCTGCTCGCGTCCCGTATCACCCGGCCGAACCATCCTATAAGCCATATAGGCCTTATCCTAACGGCCCAAAGATGTTGTACACACCCCGGAAACGGGTAAACATACCAAGAAGGGAGTCTATTCCTGTTCCGACTCCCCAACCCAATCCCCCGACACCACACCGACGGGTAGACGCCCGACGATGGACTTGGATACCGGAGACCCTCCGCGAATGGAGGCAGATGGAGGGAGTTCCTATAAACTTCGAGATCGGAGGACCATCCTCCGCACCTGTCTCATCGCTCACTCAAGAGCCCGCCGATCAGACCATACCACTTTTGATCGCAAGGTCTACCAGGCATGACCACCAGATCCGGTCACTTAACCTGGATATCGGGGAGATGACCGCTCGTTTAGAGCGGGAGGAGTTGCAAAACTCCAACATATATTGGGCCAACCAGCACGCCCTTGCTATACAGCAGGACGGACTGAATGAGCTCCGGCAGCAACTAGCCGAGAGCCAAGCCCGGATCGAGGAGCTGACTCAGCGCCTCAACGCAATGGAAAAGGGAGAGACCCCCGATCACTCCCACACTTAGTGCACTTCTATCTATCTTTGTAATGGTAGGAAAATATCATGTAATAGTATAGGACAAAATTTTCGGGTAATAACCGGCCCCTAATGTAAGAAAATTTCGAATGATTAATGAAAATTGCAGGTTAATTATGAAATTGTGTTTAATGATTATAGTATTGTGCTTTAAGGAGAATTTACCTCTTTAAGATTCAATTTCTTACACTATGCTTTTTCTTTAAAATTTTAAGATAATGCCGCCGAAACGAACAATGAACGCTGCTGACATTGAAGAGCTAGTCGCACAAAGAGTGGCTGCCGCTATAGCCACATATGAGGCAAATAGGAATAGCTCAGCAAATGGAGATGGTGGTGCTAGCCGCACCACGGGAGGAACGGAAATCCACGCAAAAGGTTGTGGAATTAAAGGATTTTTAAGTTGCAAACCCCGGTATTTCAACGGAACTGAAGGAGCCGTGGGATTGATACGATGGTTTGAGAAGTTAGAATCGGTCTTTCGCGTCAGCGGATGTGCTGAGGGAGATAAGGTGAAGTTTGCTACTCACACCCTACAAGATAGCGCCCTCACGTGGTGGAATTCCTATCTCCAGTCTGTAAGTATCGATGAAGCCTACCAACTCACATGGTCCGCGTTAAAACAAATGATGACGGACAAGTATTGTCCGAGGAACGAACTCCAGAAAATGGAATCAGAGTTCTGGAACCTGTCGATGAAGGGAACAGATGTGATGGGGTACACCAACCGATTTCATGAGCTAAGCATTCTGTGCCCTCAAATGGTGACCCCGGAGTACAAAAAGATTGAACTTTACATTTGGGGACTCGCTCCTCAAATTCAAGGTAACGTGACTGCCTCAAACCCATCCACCCTGCAGGATGCCATCAGGATGGCCAATAATCTTATGGACCAAGTAGCCCGGAGGAATGAAACCAAGGCCGGGGAGAACAAAAGAAAGTGGGAAGACAAGACGGGGAAGAATGCGGGTTCACAATCCAAAAAGCCCGAGACCATTAAGGCGTACGCAGCTGGAACTGAGCCAAGAAGAGGTTATACCGGTACCAAGCCTTTCTGTACTAAATGCACCTTCCATCACAACCAGGGTCCCTGTCCAACCCACTGTGAGAAATGCAAACGTTTGGGGCATATGGCCAAGGACTGTAAGACAGGAGCCCCGGGAACCAGTGGCAGCAATCAAAAAGGCTGCTTTGTATGTGGAGCTACTGGGCACTTCAAGAGTGAGTGCCCGAAACTGAGGAATGGTGGAGGAGCTCAGGGGAGAGCTTTTGTGTTGGGAGCAGGTGACGCTCGTCAAGATCCCCACGTGGTATCAGGTACGTTTTTATTAAACGACATTTATGCTTACGTACTCTTTGATACTGGGGCTGATAGGAGCTTTATATCTGATAAGTTTAGTAAGCAATTGAATGCCGCTCCTTTTCCCTTAGACAACTCTTATACTATAGAACTGGCTGACGGTAAAATAATAGAGGCAAGTAGTATCATTAAGGAATGCACACTGAAGCTGGCAGATCATCCCTTTAAAATAGACTTGATGCCTATAGAACTCGGAAGTTTCGACGTAGTAGTTGGTATGGATTGGTTGTCACACAATCATGCCGAGATTTTGTGTGGTAAGAAAGTGGTACGGATACCACTCCACAAGAAGAAGTTCCTAACAGTCCAAGGAGAAAGAAAGAATCGACAGTTGAATGTCATATCCGGCCTAAGAACATTAAAGTGCCTTAGGAGAGGTTGTCATGCAGTACTGGTGCAAATTGTAGAAAAAGAGGCGGAGGAGAAGCGACTTGAGGATATTCCAGTGGTTTGTGACTATCCGAAGGTCTTCCCGGAAGATTTGCCTGGACTTCCGCCAACTAGACAAGTAGAGTTCCAAATCGATTTGGTGCCGGGAGCTGCACCGATCGCAAGAGCCCCATATAGACTCGCCCCTTCTGAGATGCAAGAGCTATCCAATCAATTACAAGAGTTGATGGATAAAGGATTCATTCGACCAAGTTCCTCACCTTGGGGAGCTCCGGTCTTGTTCGTGAAAAAGAAAGACGGATCCTTCAGAATGTGCATAGACTACCGAGAGCTAAACAAGTTAACGGTAAAGAACCGCTACCCTCTCCCCAGAATTGATGACCTGTTTGACCAACTACAAGGATCTAGCTTCTACTCTAAGATTGATCTGCGATCCGGGTATCATCAAGTAAAGGTTCGGGAAGAAGACATACCCAAGACAGCATTCAGAACTCGTTATGGACATTACGAATTCCAGGTAATGCCATTCGGTTTGACTAACGCACCAGCCGTATTCATGGACCTCATGAATCGTGTGTGTAAACCGTATCTGGACAAATTTGTGATAGTGTTCATAGACGATATTCTCATCTATTCCAAAAATAAGGAAGAACATGAACAGCATCTCAAGTTGATCTTGGAGTTGCTAGAAAAGGAACAGTTATACGCCAAATTTTCAAAATGTGAATTTTGGTTGCGAGAAGTTAAATTCCTTGGACATGTGATCAACAGCCAGGGAATCCAAGTTGATCCATCAAAAATCGAGGCCATAAAGAACTGGGCGACTCCTAGAACCCCCACGGAAATCCGCCAATTTCTAGGACTTGCCGGTTATTATAGGCGATTTATCGAAAACTTCTCAAAGATAGCGGGTTCCTTAACGGAATTGACTCGAAAGGAGTGAAGAGCAAGAAAAGGCGTTTCAGCAGTTAAAGCAAAGGTTGTGTAGTGCACCAATTCTGTCCTTACCTGAAGGGACTGAAAATTTTGTGGTCTACTGTGATGCCTCACACAATGGATTAGGTTGTGTGCTCATGCAAAGGGATAGAGTCATTGCTTACGCATCACGGCAGCTCAAAATTCACGAGGTGAATTATACGACTCATGACTTGGAGCTTGGAGCAGTGGTGTTTGCTCTCAAAATATGGAGGCACTACCTGTATGGAACTAAATGCGCAGTATTCACAGACCATAAGAGCCTTCAGCATATTCTGAACCAGAAAGAGTTAAACATGAGGCAACGTCGTTGGGTTGAACTACTTAGTGACTATGACTGCGAAATTCGTTATCATCCGGGGAAGGCGAATGTCGTAGCTGATGCCCTGAGCCGAAAGGAACGGGTTAAACCCTTGAGAGTCCGAGCTTTGGTCATGACTATACAGTCAAACCTAAACTCTCAAGTCCGCGAGGCACAAGAAGAAGCAGTCAAGGAGGGTAATATACTGGATGAAGCCTTGAGAGGGATGGATAAGCAGTTTGAAATCAAGCCGGATGGATGTCGACACTTCATGGGCAGAATTTGGTTACCAAAATTCGGAGGAGCAAGAAAGCTGGTCATGGATGAAGGGCATAAGACAAGATATGCTATTCATCCAGGGGCAGATAAAATGTATCACGACTTGAAAGGAATGTACTGGTGGCCAAATATGAAGGCTGACATTGCTACCTACGACAGCAAGTGCTTAACATGTTTGAAGGTTAAAGCTGAGCACCAAAAACCATCAGGATTGCTAGTTCAACCAGAAATACCCCAGTGGAAGTGGGAAAACATCACCATGGATTTCATCACCAAGTTGCCAAAGACGTCTGGAGGTTATGACACTATTTGGGTGATTGTGGATCGGCTTACCAAAACCGCACATTTCCTGCCCATTAAGGAGACTGATAAGATGGATAAGTTAACACGAATCTATCTTAAAGAAGTCGTCTCAAGGCATGGAGTGCCAGTATCAATTATATCAGACAGAGACAGCCGGTTCACATCAAGATTTTGGCAGTCATTGCAAGAAGCACTGGGTACACGCCTATATATGAGCACAGCCTATCACCCACAAACGGATGGTCAGAGTGAAAGGACGATTCAGACGCTGGAAGACATGTTAAGGGCATGTGTCATCGATTTTGGCAAAAGTTGGGACAGACACCTGCCATTAGTCGAGTTTTCCTATAACAACAGCTATCACTCAAGCATTAAGACCGCCCCATTCGAGGCACTCTACGGTCGAAAGTGTCGATCACCTCTTTGTTGGGCTGAAGTAGGAGATAGTCAGATTACTGGACCGGAAATCCTCCAGGAGACTACAGAAAAGATAGCCCAGATTCGTAACCGGTTAAAAATCGCGCGGGATCGGCAGAAAAGTTATGCAGACATTCGACGGAAGGATTTGGAGTTCCAAGAGGGAGATCAAGTAATGTTAAAAGTCTCGCCTTGGAAGGGCGTAATCCGTTTTTGGAAACGAGGAAAACTCAATCCTCGTTATATCGGACCATTCAAGATCACCAAAAGAATTGGCCCGGTAGCTTACCGACTCGACCTGCCCCCAGAGCTTAGTAATGTTCATAACACCTTCCACGTGTCCAATCTTAAGAAGTGTCTGGCTGATGAATCACTCGTTATACCCATGGACGAGCTGGAGTTAGACGATAAGTTAAACTTCATTGAGCAACCTGTAGAAATAATGGACCGAGAAGTCAAGAAACTAAAGCACAGTCGGATCCCGATAATAAAAGTCAGATGAAACTCTAAGCGAGGTCCTGAGTTTACATGGGAACGAGAAGATCAGTTCCGGGAAGAATACCCTCACCTGTTCTCGGATAATCAAGCAGTGGAGAACACGAGCTAATTTCGGGACGAAATTCCCTTAACAGGGGGAGACTGTAACATCCGGCCCTAAACCAGGTTAGCAACAAAACCCTAATCTACATTTAATAGTCAATTATAGCCAAATCAATGGTCATTAGAAATTAAGCAAGTGATTGACAAGGCTTATTAGAAAATTCAACTCAATTTCAATCAAATTCATCGGTGCGATGAATCGGGAAATCAATTAATCCGATCAATTTACGATATGAGGGAATAATTCAACTAAGTACATAATTAAATCATGATTAGTGACACTAATCATACACTAATACAATTACTTAACCTTAATTATGCAAGGCTAAAACAAGTCATTAAAACAATGCATCCAAAAGTATTTATGAATTTACAAGAAAAGGGAAATACAAGAATACATTTCTAAATACTTTTATACAAAAAAAAATAATGAAAATACCTCAAAAATACATCATATAGGCCGGCCACATACAAGGACAAAAGGACCAAAAGTTTGTATTTTTTTACTCAACATTTCAACATCAAATCCTCCTCTTTCCTTTCATCCAAGATTTTACAACTCCTTTCATCATTTCACCACCTTTTTCTCCTCTATAAATAGAACCACAACTTCACCTCATTTCTCACACCTTGCAAAGCAAAAATCCCCTTCTCTTCTTTCTCTCAAAACCGGCCAAAGAAGTGCCCAAGAACACCAACACTTGCAACTTTGTGTTCTTTTAATATTTCAAGAGTTTTGGTGAAAAGTCTTGCAAGGATTTCAACTTCTACTCATTTGCATTCCTATAATACATCAAAGTAAGTAAATACTAGCTTATATCATCTTATATTTATGTTTATATAAGTCTTGCATAATATATATAATCACCTACAACAACAAGTTTCATAAAAACTCAAGTTTATAAGTTTCTAGTTGTTATTTTTAAGTTGTTTTTTTAAATATGTTTATGAACATGTAAACACATTATAAAAGTGTTAATATTATGAAAACATATGATATATATGTGTTTTTATAAGTATTATGGCTTTTATACAAGTAGTCTTTGAATAAACAACAAGAATCATAAGTTGTTGTAAGTTTATAAACTACGGATTTTCGGCAGAAAACTTATATCGACTTTGAAAAATCATAACTAATTCATAACTCAACGAAATGAGTTGATTCTTGTCTCAAAAGTTAGATCTATGTCTTAACTATAGATCTGTAATTTTTCGTAATTTATTTTGGAGTTTAAGACCTCCAGAAATCATTTGGGAAAACGAAAGTTTGACAGCTCAAAAATGGCCAACATAGCGTTTTTAACGAGCTTTTTCACCAACCT
>JAANYP010003880.1:1044831-1168969 GCA_020465985.1 Centrapalus pauciflorus | reverse complement strand
TCTGGTTGAACTAGCAATCCTGATGGCTTTTGGTGCTCAGCTTTAACCTTCAAACATGTTAAGCACTTGCTGACGTAGGTAGCAATGTCAGCCTTCATGTTTGGCCACCAGTATGATCCCTTCAAATCGTGATACATCTTGTCCGACCCTGGATGAACAGCATATCTTGTTTTGTGCCCTTCATCCATGACCAGTTTCCTTATGCCTCCAAACTTTGGTAACCAAATTCTGCCCATGAAGTATCGGCATCCGTCTGACTTAATTTCAAACTGCTTATCCATGCCTCTCAATGCTTCGTTCAGCAGATTATCCTCCTTGACTGCCTCTTCTTGTGCCTCTCGGACTTGAGAGTTTAGGTTTGACTGTATGGTCATTACCAAAGCTCGGACTCTCAATGGCTTAACCCGTTCCTTTCGGCTTAGGGCGTCAGCTACGACATTTGCTTTTCCTGGATGGTAGCGAATCTCGCAGTCATAATCGCTAAGAAGTTCCACCCAACGTCGTTGCCTCATATTTAATTCTTTCTGATTCAGAATATGCTGGAGGCTTTTGTGGTCCGTGAACACCGTGCACTTGGTTCCATACAAATAATGCCTCCATATTTTGAGAGCAAACACCACTGCTCCCAGTTCCAGGTCATGAGTCGTATAGTTTACCTCGTGAATCTTGAGCTGTCGGGATGCATAAGCGATGACCTTGTCCCTTTGCATGAGCACACAACCTAATCCGTTGTGCGAGGCATCACAGTAGACTACAAAATTTTCAGTCCCCTCGGGTAGGGACAGAATTGGTGCACTACACAACCTCTGCTTAAGCAGCTGAAACGCCTTTTCCTGCTCTTCACCCCAGACGTATTTCACATCCTTACGGGTCAACTCCGTTAAGGAACCTGCTATCTTCGAAAAGTTCTCAATGAATCGCCTATAATAACCGGCAAGTCCTAGGAATTGGCGGACTTCTGTGGGGGTTCTAGGGATTGCCCAGTTCTTTATGGCTTCGATCTTTGATGGGTCGACCTGAATTCCCTGACTGTTGATCACATGTCCAAGGAATTTTACTTCTCGCAACCAAAATTCACATTTCGAAAATTTGGCGTATAGCTGCTCTTTCTCTAACAACTCCAAGATCAACTTGAGATGTTGTTCATGCTCTTCTTTACTTCGGGAATAGATGAGGATGTCGTCTATGAACACTATAACAAATTTATCCAGATATGGTTTACACACCCGATTCATGAGGTCCATAAATACGGCTGGTGCGTTGGTTAAACCGAATGGCATCACCTGGAATTCGTAATGTCCATAACGAGTTCTAAATGCCGTCTTGGGGATATCTTCTTCCCGAACTTTTACTTGATGGTAACCGGAGCGCAGATCAATCTTTGAGTAGAAGCTAGATCCCTGAAGCTGTTCGAACAGGTCATCAATCCTAGGGAGGGGGTAGCGGTTCTTTACCGTTAACTTGTTTAGTTCTCGGTAGTCTATGCACATTCGGAAGGATCCGTCTTTCTTTTTAACGAACAAAACGGGAGCTCCCCAAGGTGAGGAACTTGGTCGAATGAATCCTTTATCCATCAATTCTTGTAATTGACTGGATAATTCTTGCATTTCAGAAGGTGCGAGTCTATATGGGGCTCTTGCGATCGGTGCAGCTCCTGGCACTAAGTCGATTTGAAATTCTACTTGCCTAGCTGGAGGAAGCCCAGGTAAGTCTTCCGGAAATACCTTCGGGTAGTCACGTACTACTGGAATATCCTCAAGTCGTTTTTCCTTCGACTCTTTTTCTACGATCTGGACCAACACTGCATGGCAACCCTTCCTAAGACATTTTAATGTTCTTAGGCCGGATATGACATTCAATTGTCGGTTCTTCTTTTCCCCTTGGACCGTGAGGAATTTCTTCTTACTGAGTGGTATTCGCACCACTTTCTTTCCACACAAAATCTCAGCCTGGTTATGCGACAACCAGTCCATACCAATCACCACATCGAAACTTCCGAGTTCTATAGGCATTTAGTCTATCTTAAAGGAGTGATCTGCTAGCTTTAATGTGCATTCCTTAATGATACTACTTGCCTTTATTATTTTGCCATCTGCAAGTTCTATTGTATAGGAGTTGTCTAAGGGAAAAGTAGGAACATTCAACTGCTGGCTAAACTTATCAGATATAAAGCTCCTATCAGCCCCAGTATCAAGGAGTACGTAAGCGTAAATATCGTTTAGGAGATACGTACCTGATACCACGTGAGGGTCCTGACGAGCGTCTCCTGCTCCCAACACAAATGCTCTCCCTTGAGCTCTCCCTTCGTTCCTCAATTTTGGACACTCATTCCTGAGGTGTCCCGTTGCACCACACTCGAAACAGCCCCTCGGGTTGCTACCACTGGCACCCGGGGCTCCCGATCTACAGTCTTTGGCCATATGGCCCAAACGTTTGCAGTTTCCGCATTGGGTTGGACAGGGGCCAGGGTTGTGGTGGAAGTTGCATTTGGTGCAAAAAGGCTTAGTACCAGTATAGCTTCTCCTTGACTCAACTCCTGCTACATAGGCTTTAACGGTCTCGGGTTTCTTGGACTGTGAACCCGTGTTCTTCCCGGTCTTTTCTTCCCACTTTCTCTTGTGTTCCCCGGCTTTGGCTTCGTTTCTCCGGGATACTTGGTCCATAAGATTGTTGGCCATCCTGATGGCGTCCTGTATGGTGGATGGGTTGGAGGCGGTAACGTTCCCTTGGATTTGAGGAGCGAGTCCCCAAATATAGCGTTCAACCTTCTTGTATTCCGGAGTTACCATCTGCGGACATAGGATACTTAGTTCATGGAATCGGTTGGTATATCCTGCAACGTCCGTTCCTTTCATTGATAGATTCCAGAATTCTGATTCCATTTTCTGGAGTTCGTTTCTTGGACAGTATTCATCCGTCATCATCTGTTTCAGTGTGGACCACGTAAGCTGGTAGGCTTCGTCAACACCTACAGACTGGACGTAGGAATTCCACCATGTGAGCGCGCTATCTTGCAAGGTGTGAGTAGCAAATTTCACCTTGTCTCCTTCAGCGCACCCGCTGACACGATATACGGATTCTAACTTTTCAAACCAACGGATCAAACCGACTGCTCCTTCGGTTCCATTAAAATACCGGGGTTTGCAACTTAAAAACCCTTTGATCCCACAACCTTTCGTGTGGGTTTCAGTTCCTCCTGTGGTGCGACTGGCACCACCATCCCCATTGGTTGTGCTATTTCGGTTTGCCTCGTAGGTAGCTATGGCGGCAGCCACCCTTTGGGCAACAAGCTCTTCAATGTCAGCTGCATTCATGGCTCGTTTTGGCGGCATTATCTTGTAGTTTAAAGAAAATCATAGTGTAAGAAGTTGAATCTTAAAGATGCGGCACAATACTATAATCATCAAGCACAATCACATAAATATCAGGGAATTTTCATTAATCATTCGAAATTTTTCTTACATGCGGGGCGGGTTATTACCCGAAAATTTTATCCTATGCTATTACATGATATTTTTCCTACTAATACACAGGAAATGGAAAAGAACTAAGTGTGGGAGTGATCAGAGTTCTCTCCCTTTTCCATTGAGTAGACGCGCTGTGTCAACTCCTCGATCCGGGCTTGGCTCTCGGCTAGTTGCTGCCGGAGCTCATTCAGTCCGTCCTGCTGTATAGCAAGGGCGTGCTGATTGGCCCAATATATGTTGGAGTTTTGCAACTCCTCCCGCTCTAAACGAGCGGTCATCTCCCCGATATCCAGGTTAAGTGACCGGATCTGGTGGTCATGCCTGGTAGACCTTGCGATCAAAAGTGGTATGGTCTGATCGGCGGGCTCTTGAGTGAGCGATGAGACAGGTGCGGAGGATGGTCCTCCGATCTCGAAGTTTGGAGGAACTCCCTCCATCTGCCTCCATTCGCGGAGGGTCTCCGGTATCCACGTCCATCGCCGGGCGTCTACCCGTCGGTGTGGTGTCGGGGGATTGGGCTGGGGAGTCGGAACAGGAATAGACTCCCTTCTTGGTATGATTACCCGTTTCCGGGGTGTGTACAACATCTTTGGGCCGTTAGGATAAGGCCTATACGGCTTATAGGATGGTTCGGCCGGGTGATACGGGACGCGAGCAGGGGCCGTCGGTGGTGAAGGATCCTCTTCCTCCATTGATTCTTCTTCGGATTCTTCCATCGGATCTTCCGACGGGTCCTCCTCCTCCGAGGTTTCTTCTTCTGGGAAGACTTCCGTGGCCGTGGGACTTGCGGGAGTGTATTCCTCCTCAGAGTCCGACAGGATGATAATTTCTGGATGGTTCATGGTTTCTGCTAACAAGGTTCATTTGTAATCTTTTAGTTAGTTACAAAAATATTCTTAAAATCAGAAATTTTTACGTGCAGTTATAGTCTAGGATACTAATGCAACCTAGTTCACTATAACTATGGCTCTGATACCAATCTGTCACACCCTGCTACCTTGGTTGGTAGCGAGTCGTGACGAGTGCGGAAGCGTAACCATAATTATAACGAACGACCACTAAATGGACGTTTTCGAAATAATACATCATTAAAACTTAAGAATGTAATAATGTTTTACAAAATGAAAGAAATGAAGTTCGCGTAATACAGAGATTTTAATACATAATTAATGCGTCCAAAAATAATGCAGTCAAATCTCCGTTAGTTTCGAAATATGCATGCGACTCCATGAAATGCGGAAGCTTGAAAGTTGGTGGATTCAAAGGCGCACTTGCCTTAATTACCTGAAAATACATGCTAAAATACGTCAACAAAATTGTTGGTGAGTTCATAGGTTTACACGAAAAGACCAGTTGTATGGACATTATCAGATGCGTTGAATTTATAAAAATCATAAATTCCATGAGATGTATTACGTAAACCATCATGTCACCGAAGCTTAATTAGAATGAGTTTTGCCCCGAGCAGTATTCCCAAAATACCGTGTGTTGAATATATATGCACCCGCTGTTAGCTAAACCACTAACCCGAGTGGGGGACATGACTCCCAATAGATCTATTCACAATATATTCGCGCTTGCAAACAAATGCAACTAACGATTTCATGATATAAGGGCGGAGATTCTCATACGTAATACATAATAGAATCGAGAAGTTTTCGTGTCCATATAAAAACGAAGCATGTATTTCATCCCAAAGCATAACAATGTGAAAAATGGGACTATGAAGACTCACCTTGTTGTTTTTGATGATGTTTTTGGATCTGAGTTAAGCACTTGTTCGAATGTTTGAGACCCGTCCTAATATTTTTACGAGTTCGGGTCAATATCATCATAATACGTGTTGGAGTACTTCGTAATCGTTTTTATGTGATGTATGAATTATTTTTGTGGGGTGTTACACGTGAATATCGATTTATGGATATTTATTTTCTAAAATGGTTTGCATGCATGCATGCTCACGTATATATGTACATATATATATGTATATATATATATATACGAGCATGTGCATTATTAAAAAAAAAGTATTCATACATTTTGCATGGAATATTATCACGAGTATTATGAAAACCGAATTGTAAATGAAAATATTACATTTTTAGTAAATATCTTTAATTTTTCATGTTTCATAAATAAAGTAAATAAGAAAACTTACCAAAGTTGAAGAACACTTGAAATCTTTAAAGTTGGCCGATTTGCTTTGAGAGTGTTTGTGAGTTGGTGTGTTTTAGTGAAGTGGGTTTTGCCTTCTATTTATAGAAGAAAAAGGTTATTTAAAAAAATAATGATAAAGTAATTAGATTTTTCAATGAAATGATGAAAAGAAAAAGTAATCGGTTGAGTGTTGGACGAAAAAGGTGTGGCCGATTTTAATGAGTGTATGTTGCATGGTGTTTAATATTAAAATAATACAATAGTACAAGCTAGTTGTCCTTTAAAGGACAACTTACTTTTTAGAGTGATAAGTAGTATGGGTTTTCATATTTTATATTAATAAAAGTACAAAAAGTATGCACGAAAAAGGTGATAGGGATAATTTCGGATTTATATATATATATATACATACTTAGAAAATTTTTCTGGAATGTTAAACTCGATTCAAGTGTGAATCGAGTTTGTTGCAGTGTCAATCGAGTTTTATATCATTATACCCGAGTTTCATGCCTTTGTCATTCGAGTTTTGTGCCTTTGTCATTCGAGTTTTGTGCCTTTGTTATCCGAGTTTTATGCCTTTGTTATCCGAGTTTCTTGCCTCTTTAATCGAGTTTCTTTTGTTTAATTGTTCGAGTTTAATTCTTTCTTTATTCGAGTTTCATCAAAGTGCTATCCGAGTTTATGCCTTTACTAATCGAGTTTCATCACATCATTATTCGAGTTTACACTTACATGATTCGAGTTTCATGTAATATCATTCGAGTTTATTGCTATATGATTCGAGATTCATAAAACTTCATTCGAGTTTATTACTTCATTATTCGAGTTTTATATTGGTTTAATTTTCGAGTTTCATACCTTATATTTTTAGGCCAGTTGTTACAGGTGTGAACACATAGCATGAGATCCCAAGCCTTGCATACAGAATCACTGAAGGGGGACCCTTCCCCAGCTAACGACCGTGTACACCGGTGGTTAGCGAAAATCGTGTAGCATGGGCGCGAACCGGCTACATGCCCTGCCGTGTATACACGCCCCAAGGACTGTTAGGGACCGTCAACCCGCGCGATCACACATCGCTAATCACCGTCCGTATGGAACTCATTACGGACCCCCGGACTGGATATCATCTCATGCACATATATCACATATGTAAGAACAAAATCATACCTGCGCTCGCGTCCCTGTCTCGTACACAGCATATCACAGTATACACATATCAGCTACACATCAATACTCGTAAAATAATCACGCGATTTGGAAAAAGACTCGTGTACTCACCTGATCAATCGGTCCCAAACACTGAATTTATAATCTCCGACTCGACTCGTCTCGCTGTCTGCTTGTCCCTGTAACACACGGATCCCACAATGTTAATCTCAAATCCAACCGACACATAAACTCAACTCACAATAAATCAAACCAACCCCGACCCAAATAATTCCCAATCGAGTCCCGAAGACCCAACCGAAGCACCACCCAATAAACGACTCAACCAACTTCCGAAGACTCAATCAAAACCCGACTCCAATATATCCGACCCAAGACAAACCCAACGGAACCCCGGAAGCTTAATTCAAACCCAACCCATCAATCCCAAATAAAAACCCAACCCCAAAAACCCCCAAAACCGGCCCCCAACAGCACCTGCCCAACCCCAGACCCTGGCCTCTCGAACGCGCCGCGGCCCCCCTCCGAGCGCGCCGCGCTTTCCTACATCGCGACCACGCTCGCCCGAGCGCGGCCGCGCTCCCTGCGCCTGGCTTCTTCCCTGCTTCGCCTTTCTGCCATAACCAGGAGGTATCAACCTCCTCCAAACTCATTTTCCAACCCCCATAGCCACATAATATCATCATATATCAATTATACATAAATTTCCACTAACCCTTAACATATAACACAAACCAACCCTTAAAATCAAAGCCTTTCTTACCTTTTTTTACTTCAAGAACTCAAGGGAGGAGAAGGAACACCAAATCCAGCAACCAACTTCAAGATTTAGGACCCTTTCTTGCTGAATTCATGTCACATACACACACATACACATACACCTTCACACACACACACTAGATAAGGAAGGAAGAGAAAAGAAGACGCACGTATATACTTCTACACCTTTTAACGGGTTCCGACCCTATAACCCGAACCCGGTATCGCATTTTCATAATTAAAATCCACTTAACCCATTTAATTCCATGAACCCAAATATATAATTAATCCACTAATATCGCAACCCGGTGACACGTAACTCGCAAACCCGACACGTATAATCCACTACTCGGGCTATTATTGGACCCACACAATAATAAATATTTAAACATCCACTAAAATAGTTCCACGCAATTATCACGAAAATGGGATGTTACAAATCCTCCCCTCTTAAAAAAATTCCGTCCCCGGAATCTATCGCAAATTATTCGCAATTACCCATCTCATGGTCAAATCCCCGAAAATATTGACTCACAATTCTCGATATAATTATTAACAGCTCTGTCGAATTTGCATTTGAACTCTGAATGGCACAATCATCACTAATATACATTTTCACTTCACAGTTAATCAATCCACTAATAACTTAGTTAAATCCCCTAATTCACAGAGTCTCCTCATGGCGTTACCTCATAAGCCACTCGAATCCACATATTATCGCAATCCATCGATATTCACTCTCTTTTATCACATAGTCGCATAGCTTTATATAGATCATCCACTAACACAACACATAAAGACATTTCCATCAAATCACTAAACGCAAGCTCATAAACACGGTTAAACTCATAAAAAGTTTAAATCCATTATCACGATAAAATTCTCAACTCTTTTCACCGCAACAGATAAACGCATCTTATAAAACGCAATATCATAGATATGGATAGTACACACAAGAATTTAAATCCACTATCAATTTGATAATCCACTAGCACATCACAACACATTCACAATAAATACTCATATGGCTCACATAACTCAACAAGATTAATCCACTAATCATAGCACAATACCCAACCCTAGAACTCTGATAACCCATCTTACCACAATATATCCCACTCTCTCACACATACCCAGACATAACAATCCCATATAACCCATACACAACCATTCCACACCTCTGTCACCGGATCACATAGTGACAGACACAACGAAGCAGTCACACACAACAGAACTTATCACAGACATAGCCCAGTAGCCCGCCCCACAACTGACACACACTCAAATCAAGCTCAGAAAGACATACCCGAAATCACATCAGCAGCATCCCGAGCTTCCTCTGCAGTCGCCTGAAAGACTCGACCCCGCACCCTAGAATCATGACGACCGGAGGACGACGACTCTGCTCTGGCCCCACTAGAACTCGCACCCTGTACCGCTGGTCCCGACTCTGGACAGTCTCGCACTCTGTGCCCCGGCCTCCCGCAACGGAAGCACAATGGCTCTGGAACTGTACACGTGGCGGCAGCATGTCCCCGCTGACCGCATCGATAACACCTGGGCACACACTGCCCACTATGGCGTCGGTGACATCTCGGGCACTCCCGATCTCCAGCTGAACTATCTCCCCTATCGCCTCCCTCTCGAGGCCTCTGCCCTACACTGCTTTGACTCTGCCCTGTATATCGCGAACTCTGTCTCTGACTCTGACTATCTGATCGCTGGCTCCGTCTCGGTCCACTCAACCTCTGCTCCATGTCCCTGTCTCTGTCTCTATCTCGTCTATCTCTCGAACTCTGGCCCGAACGTCGCTCCCTAGAATCGTCTCTGGAATGCCTCCGGTCTCTCGAGGACCACTCGGGAGTCCTCACACATCGGTGCTGAAAGGATGGGTCCTCTCTCTGCTTGGCTATCTCCCGCTCCCTGATGCGGGCCATCTCTAACGCTCTGGCGAAGGTAGGAGTCTCGTGCATCCCAACGAGCTCTCTAATATCTGCTCGCAGTCCATCAATGAACGCATCGACCTTTCGCTGCTCGGTGGCGATGTGATGGGTGGCAAACTGCGAATATTCATTAAACTGGTCCACATACTGCTGCACTGTCATCTCGCCCTGCTGCAAATGCAAAAACCGACGCTCCATCTCCCGCCTTTCGTCTCTGGGAATATACTGTAGCTCAAACACAACCCTAAACTGGTCCCACGTCATTGCATAAGCCGCAGAAGAAGTCATAGCCGACTCGATAGATTTCCACCACTGAGATGCCCCTCCCCTCAACAGATAAGCTGCATATCCCACCATACCTTTCAGCTCCACATGCGCAACTCGAAAAGCAGCCTCTACCTCGCGCTCCCATGCCATAGCCATCCCTGGCTCACCCCCACCTCTAAACTCTGGCGGATTCCCGGTCATGAAATCCTTGAACGTACCCCATCGCCGAGACGTAGATGAAGAGGCACCCGTACCAGTACCCTGACCACCCCCAGCACGTGGTCCCATACCCTGATCCTGTTCCCGCTCCTGTTCTCTCTGCTGCTTGTAAAACTCTGTCAATACCCCCAGAAGCTCTGACTTGCGAATGAACTCGTCCTCTGCCTGCTTGCCCGCACCGGATCCCTCGCCCTGATCTGCCATGACTATTTGCAGAAACCAAAACAATTGAGAACCATAGGTAGATCACCCAGCGTTATACACTAAGCCAGGTTAGTTGATTCCACTAAAATCAATCGCAATGGATCCCTCACGGATCGGAACAAGGTTTAATTTAAGCATCCACTAATTGATACTCGGACTTCAAACCACAAACTCTGATACCATGCTGTAACACCCTCCCCGATCTCGAAAATGCCATGTCAATACAATACACAGGTAGCAATAACGCAACAACTCTATAACACATAAGACAGGAGAACACACTGAAATCACTGATAATTTAAACTTTCGCAATAATATCATTAACATATATTATCCGCTAAATCACATAAGCCCAAAAGTGCTAACATAAACTGTACTATTCAGGTCATTACACAAAATTAGCACAAAGCTTCCCAGATAGTTCCCGACCCCAGCTCATCAAGCACAGCTGTTAATCCTGTCACTGATATCCTGAACATGGAAGACTCGAATACGTAAGCTCGGAAGCTCGTGAGTACTCGAGGGTTAGACTCTGCACAGAAAACATGTAAC
Organism: Centrapalus pauciflorus; assembly: GCA_020465985.1. Classification (NCBI taxonomy): domain Eukaryota; kingdom Viridiplantae; phylum Streptophyta; class Magnoliopsida; order Asterales; family Asteraceae; genus Centrapalus; species Centrapalus pauciflorus. The sequence goes on along the minus strand of JAANYP010003880.1, from coordinate 1,158,231 downwards.
ACACATACACATAGCACATACACGCAGAGCAATCTCTTGGCAATCATCATCACAATACAGGTGTGAACTGTAACATCCTCGGATTTATTTTATTTTATTTTATTTTGGTTAATTAAGTGGAAAAATATATATTTAAGTTGAAATTTGAGCGATTACCATGTATTTTGGATATTTAGAAAGCTTGTTGCTATTTTAAGAAAATTGAACTCGGAAATCAGTGTTATAGAGAATTATGAATTTAAAAGTTATTAATGATAATTTTAAGAATAAATCAGTATTTATGGAACCGGTTAAGTTGAGGGGAGAAATGTACAAAATGGTGAAAATGGGAATAAAAAGGATAAAAATATTCATTTTTACCACATGCATTCTCTATCTAGACCCTCTCTCTAAGAATTTTTCTCTCTACATCTCTCACAAACCGACCGTCAGATTATCGAGAATTATACATCAACGGAAAGATCTCGTGGAGTACAACAATAATCTACAAACGGATTTCTGATTTCATACGAATTAAGGTAAGAATCGACACTTTTAAGTTTGTTGTTTTGGTTTTGAAGAATTAGAATTTCGAATCTGTCATTTTATGTAAATTGGAGCTTGTTTTGCTTGAAATATTGTTAGGATATGATAGTATATGCATAATAGAATCGAATCTAGGTATGATACTTGTCATATTCATGATTTGTGACTTAGAAATGAAGGATTTAAGCTGAAATGATGAACAGACTCGAATATGCCAAGAACAGAGTCGAAATGCAAGAACAAACTCGAGTTTGGTACTACATTCGAGTGTGTACCATTAGATTCGAAGGGGGGGAGTTCGAATCTACCCCTAGATTCGAAGGGTGGTTCGAATCTGATGCATGGGTTCGATCTAACCCATTAAATTCGAGTTTAATGCCTAAAATTGAGAAATATACTCTCTAAACTCGTGTATTTTGAATGAAACTTATAAACAACACATAAAATGGCAATGGTTACTCAAAGGACAATGTATGGACATGAGATAAGCTCAAGCTTAATTATGGTATGAATTTAGACATGGACCCGAAATGGGAAAAAAATATTTCAAAACTTACGAAACTTGGTTTTATGATTTAAACGGTTATTGATACGAGGTATTGTTGTAATTAATATAACAGGTCCCTTGTGGTGTTGTTTAACCCACAGTGGGGTACTTGGTGGATCCGGTTGAAAGCCCGAGGAGAAATAATAATTGGTTAAAAGTTTAATTACGCACCCACTGTGAGTACATATGATTTCGCATGTTTATATCTGCTTTATGATTGCTTTTGCTTACTGAGACATGTTGCTTCATTTTTCGTTTGGAATTCTACTAACTTGCGTAGATTTAGATGCACATTCTTATTTGATGCATGTCCGTTCGTTTGTTGTGCATCTACGATGGACCGGTGGGTCGCATCTGTTACTCTGATGATACTGCTCTATATGATGCTGGAGCTCATCCCCGATGTTATGTCTGTCTCAGTAGTATGTTTTAAAGGTCGAGCTTTGGGCTCGTAGAGCGACGGCTCTTGTGTGGTCGTACTTTGTGTACGTGGAGAGTGCACGACGTGTGTCGTCGGTGCTACTCTTGTGGGCATCATAAGGATTTATAAAATGTGTAAATCTGTGTATTCACTAAGCATTCGCTTACCCCTCAGTTGTCTTCATTTTTACAGGAAAGGGTAAATCAGCTGCCGGACCTTCTAGTTAGGTCATTTGAGAAGATTCGGAAGACTTGGTACTATTTCGTCGGTAATTTATGTTATGAGACAATGTTGTAATATATTCTGGATGATTGTAATAAATGTAATGGGTGTGTAGACTTAGACTTGGTACCTTTTAGCACCATAGGGTGTTTGACACTGTTGCACTACTTTACTCATATATTTTAATGCTTCCGCACTTAATTTAGGTTATCAGATCATTATGTTATTGCATGTTGATGATCAATCCTGGGTGTATTGTAATTGGTGGTTGTTATGGCAAGGGTGTCACACGAGATGGTATCAGAGCAGTTGTTTGAGATTCAAGTGTCCTTGAGGTCTTGATCTCAAACATTAGGTAATGATATGTAGTGGTTTAAGTAATGATCTGAACTAAGATAGGTTATGATCTAGTAATTATAAGAGATTGACTATCATACGGGACAAATGAGTGGTGTCTTTTAACTGATGACATGTTACTAAACAAGTTATATGTTTATAATTTTAGAACATGTCCGGAGGAATGACACCTGAAGAAGCCAGAGAGATGATGCTAGCCATGATGGCTGAGCAGAACAAAATGATACAAGATCAGTTTCGGGCTCGAGATGAGGCCGATGCTAAGAGAAGAGAGGGTAAGAGAAAGAACAAGGAGAAGGAAGGGGGTAACAACGAGGAAAGAGATGACAACATTGGGTCGTCTAACAAGCCCAAAGGTTGTCGTTTCAAGGACTTCAAAGGAAATGGGGCCGTGGAGTTTAATGGACTAGGAGATGCCGTTGCCGCACTCGAATGGATAACATCTACTGAAAGAACATTATGAATTAGCGATTGTGCTGAGAAGGACATGGTTCGTTATGCAACTGCTATGTTCACGAATGATGCAATCATGTGGTGGAACGCAATGGTGAATGCGTTGACATTAGAGAAGGTTTCTGTTATGACTTGGGCTGAGTTCAAGGACTTATTCACTCAGCAGTACTGTCCGGTTGATGAGCGCCGGAGGTTGGAAGCAAAGTTTATGGCACTGATGCAGGGGACTAAGACTGTGTCCCAATATGCTGTAGAATTCACGAGGCTAAGTCTGTTTGCGCCTCATCAAGTCGATACTGAGGAAAGGAAGGTGACCAGGTTCGAGGCTGGTCTCGATATTGAAATTAGGAGGGTTATGAGCAATGTCCGCTACCCTACATTTGCTGGCTTACTTGAGGCTGCCAGAAATGTAGAGCAGATTTTGATAATGTCGGGTTATTCGATTGGGTCTACTGCTGCTTCCACCAACCCAACACAGCCGTCACCGCCGAAGCGCCAGCGCGAGGGAGGATATTCTGGTTCTTCCCGGTCTTCACAGTACTCACCTCAGCAGTCGTATCGTCGACCGTCTGGTTCTTCCGATCGTGGTCGTGCTCATGCCTACTCCATTAATACTGAGCCGCGATATTGTAATAGGTGTCACTTGGAACACTTCGGCAAGTGCACCAATGGACGTGCATGTTTCTGTTGTGGTGAGTTGGACCATTTTCAGAGTGAGTGCCCAAGAAGGGGAGATGCTTGTCATAAGTGTGGTGTATCGGGACACTACAGTAGGAATTGCAGAAAGAACGATCCAGCTGCTGCTGCTCCATCTACAATGCGATCTTCGGGAGGTTCAAGCGGTGGTTCAGTTAACCGAGGCAGGGGTCAGTCTCAAAGGGCACCTGCTCGTGCTTTTCAGATAACTGCCGAGGAGGCAAGGGAAAATCCGGGTGCAAATAGATCGTTTGTTTCTACTATGTTTGCACAAAGACTTGCCATGCCACTATCTAGATTATCTGCTGTGCTTGACATAGAAACTGCTAGCAACACTCTAGTAAAAGTAGATCATGTCTACCGTAACTGCACGTTAGTAATTGAAGATGTAGTCTTCAATTTGGACTTGATCCCTATAGAATTCAGTGACTTGGATGTGATAATCGGGATGGATTGGTTGATAGAGAATGAAGCACATATAGTGTGTAAGAGCCGAATGATTAAGATAACTACTCCGGAGGGGCGTGAGATTTGCATCTACGGGGATAGGAGAAGTGGGGATCTGTGCTTACTGACCATTGCAAAAGCTCGAAAGCTTGTTGCAAAGGGGTGTGACGCCTACCTGGCATATGCTATTGATGCCAAGGCTGAAAAGAGAACGTTGGCCGACGTGCCTGTTGTTTCACAGTTTCCGGATGTGTTTCCGGAAGACTTGTCTGGAGTACCGCCTGAGAGACAAGTAGAATTTAAGATCGACTTGATCCCTGGAGCTGCGCCGGTAGCTCGTTCTCCTTATCGCCTTGCCCCAACCGAAATGAAAGAGATGATGACACAACTTCAGGAATTATTGGACAAGGGCTTCATTCGGCCGAGTTCATCGCCGTGGGGAGCTCCGGTGTTATTCGTTAAGAAGAAAGATGGCACCATGAGGATGTGCATCGATTACCGGGAGCTGAATAAGTTAACGATTAAGAACAAATATCCACTGCCGAGGATAGACGACTTGTTTGATCAGTTACACGGGGCTAGTGTATTTTCTAAGATTGACCTGAGATCAGGATATCATCAATTGAAAGTAAGAGAAGAAGATGTACCGAAGACAGCTTTCAGAACTCGGTATGGGCATTACGAGTTTCTGGTCATGCCTTTCGGATTAACTAACGCCCCAGCAGTGTTTATGGATTTAATGAATAGAGTTTGCAGACCGATGTTGGATAAATCGGTAATTGTGTTTATCGATGATATTTTAGTATACTCTAAGTCTGAAGCCGAACATGCTGAACATCTGAGAGAACTGTTGGAATTGTTAAGAAAAGAAAGGTTGTATGCCAAGTTCTCAAAGTGTGAGTTTTGGCTGCAACAGATTCAGTTTTTAGGACATGTGATTTCTGGGGCTGGGATTTCGGTAGATCCAGCTAAGGTAGAAGCGATAAAGAACTGGGAGCCGCCTCAATCAGCTACCGAAGATAGAAGTTTTCTTGGACTGGCAGGGTATTATAGGAGATTTATCAAAGATTTTTCGAAGATTGCAGTTCCTCTGACTGCATTAACCAAGAAGAATGCACCGTTTATATGGGAAACTGTGCAACAGGAGGCCTTTGAGGTTCTGAAGAAAGCGTTAAGCGAGGCTCCGATACTTGCCTTACCTGAAGGCAATGATGACTTTGTGGTTTATACTGATGCTTCGAGGTTAGGGTTAGGCGCTGTACTGATGCAGCGCGGGAAAGTAATTGCTTATGCTTCAAGGCAGTTGAAGCAGCATGAGAAGAATTACTCAACTCATGACTTGGAATTGACCGCGGTAACGTTTGCATTGAAATTATGGAGGCACTACCTGTACGGTACTAAGTGTCAACTTTACACGGACCATAAGAGCTTGAAGTATATTTTTAGCCAAAAGGAACTTAATATGAGACAACGTAGGTCTATGGAGCTTATTAAAGACTACGATTGTGAGATACTTTATCATCCCGGAAAGGCTAATGTAGTAGCCGATGCCTTGAGCTGGAAAGCTTATGCTAAAGATTTCTGTTATATGATGACGTCTACAATGCTGACCTCCACAATGATTGATGATGTCAAGGCTGCTCAGGAAGAAGCCTTGAAAGATGAGAATATTGGTGCTGAGGATATTAGAGTACAAGTTAAGAACATGGAAACAAGTGAGTCAGGACTGAAAGGGATATACGGGAGGATATGGGTGCCGAAGTTTGGTGGAATGAGACAAGTAATTATCGAAGAAGCACATCAATCTAAATTTTCTGTACATCCCGGGAGCACAAAGATGTACAACGACTTAAAAGCAGACTTTTGGTGGCCGGGATTGAAGAAAGACATAGGACAGTATGTAGAAAGATGCCGAACTTGTCGGTTGGTAAAGGCCGAACATCAGCAACCGTACGGCAATATGCAACCGCTTCCTATTCCGGAATGGAAGTGGGAGCACGTTACTATGGATTTTGTTACAAAGCTACCGAAGACTAAGCGACAGCATGATGCAGTTTGGGTAATCGTGGATCGGTTAACTAAGTCGGCTCACTTCATACCGATTCGTGAAAGTTATTCATTGGAGAGGTTAGCTCAGATCTATATGGACGAGATCGTTGCTAGGCATGGAGTGCCTAAGTCCATAGTGTTGGATAGAGATAGTCGATTTACTTCGAACTTTTGGTCGGCACTACAAGAAGGGTTAGGGACGAGAATAGCAATGAGTACGGCCTATCGTCCGCAAACCGATGGCCAAAGTGAAAGAACGATCCTTACTTTGGAAGACATGATGAGATCGTGTATGTTAGATCTCGGTGGCAACTGGGATGATCATTTGCCACTGATAGAGTTTTCGTACAATAATAGCTATCATGCGACAATCAAGAAAGCACCATTTGAGGCTTTGTATGGAAGGAGATGTAGGACTCCTACTTGTTGGAGGGAAACGGGCGAAACACCGATTGCTGGGACGGCTTTACTTCAAGAAACAAATGAAAAGATACAATTGATCAGGCAGAACATGAAGGCGGCCCAGGATCGTCAGAAAAGTTACTATGATCGGAGGCACAAACCGATCAATTTTGAAGTGAATGACTGGGTCTACTTGAAAGTATCACCCATGAGGGGTGTTACTCGTTTTGTTAAAAGGGGCAAGTTGGCTCCAAGATTCGTCGGACCCTTTAGGATTGTTGAAAAAGTTGGAAATCAGTCTTATCGGTTAGAACTGCCTGAAGAGATGTCAGGCATACGTCCAATATTTCACGTTGGGAATCTCCGAAAATCATTTAACACTGGAAATGAGGATTGGGCAGACCACACAGAGTTGCAAGTTGATGAAAGGCTTCGATATGTGGAGGAGCCGGAATGTGTATTGGATACTAAGATGAAGAAGTTGAGGAGCAAAGAGATAGAAATGGTGCTTATACGTTGGAAGCATCATAAGGGAGCAAATCATACATGGGAAGCTAAGTCAGAAATGTTAAGAAAGTATCCGAAACTGTTTGAGTCCGAGTAACTTCGAGGACGAAGTTGAGCGTGGTGGAGCCCATGCTGTAACATCCTCAGATTTATTTTATTTTATTTTATTTTGGTTAAATAAGTGGAAAAATATATATTTAAGTTGAAATTTGAGCGATTACCATGTATTTTGGATATTTAGCAAGTTTGTTGCTATTTTAAGAAAATTGAACTCGGAAATCAGTGTTATAGAGAATTATGAATTTAAAAGTTATTAATGATAATTTTAACAATAAATCAGTATTTATGGAACCGGTTAAGTTGAGGGGAGAAATGTACAAAATGGTGAAAATGGGAATAAAAAGGATAAAAATATTCATTTTTACCACATGCATTCTCTCTCTAGACCCTCTCTCTAAGAATTTTTCTCTCTACATCTCTCTAAGATATCTCACAAACCGACCGTCAGATTATCGAGAATTATACATCATCGGAAAGATCTCGTGGAGTACAACAATAATCTACAAACGGATTTCTGATTTCATACGAATTAAGGTAAGAATCGACACTTTTAAGTTTGTTGTTTCGGTTTTGAAGAATTAGAATTTCGAATCTGTCATTTTATGTAAATTGGAGCTTGTTTTACTTGAAATATTGTTAGGATATGATAGTATATGCATAATAGAATCGAATCTAGGTATGATACTTGTCATATTCATGATTTGTGACTTAGAAATGAAGGATTTAAGCTGAAATGATAAACAGACTCGAATATGCCAAGAACAGAGTCGAAATGCAAGAACAAACTCGAGTTTGGTACTACATTCGAGTGTGTACCATTAGATTCGAAGGGGGGGAGTTCGAATCTACCCCTAGATTCGAAGGGTGGTTCGAATCTGATGCATGGTTCGAATCTGATGCATGGGTTCGAATAGAACCCATTAAATTCGAGTTTAATGCCTAAAATTGAGAAATATACTCTCTAAACTCGTGTATTTTGAATGAAACTTATAAACAACACATAAAATGGCAATGGTTACTCAAAGGACAATGTATGGACATGAGATAAGCTCAAGCTTAATTATGGTATGAATTTAGACATGGACCCGAAATGGGAAAAAAATATTGCAAAACTTACGAAACTTGGTTTTATGATTTAAACGGTTATTGATACGAGGTATTGTTGTAATTAATATAACATGTCCCTTATGGTGTTGTTTAACCCACAGTGGGGTACTTGGTGGATCCGGTTGAAAGCCCGTAGAGAAATAATAATTGGTTAAAAGTTTAATTACGCACCCACTGTGAGTACATATGATTTCGCATGTTTATATCTGCTTTATGATTGCTTTTGCTTACTGAGACATGTTGCTTCATTTTCCGTTTGGAATTCTACTAACTTGCGTAGATTTAGATGCACATTCTTATTTGATGCATGTCCGTTCGTTTGTTGTGCATCTACGATGGACCGGTGGGTCACATCTGTTACTCTGATGTTACTGCTCTATATGATGCTGGAGCTGATCCCTCCAGGTCCGGTAGGCAGTATGTCATCCGCGATGTTATGTCTGTCTCAGTAGTATGTTTTAAAGGTCGAGCTTTGGGCTCGTAGAGCGACGGCTCTTGTGTGGTCGTACTTTGTGTACGTGGAGAGTGCACGACGCGTGTCGTCGGTGCTACTCTTCTGGGCATCATAAGGATTTATAAAATGTGTATTTTGCGTGACTATTGTCAAATGCAACGACCTCTTTATTTTTATTTGTGTGTGGCTGCTTGCAACCTTTTGGTCACACAACGAGTGTCTTGTTGTGTGCTTTGGTCACGTACAATTATGCCAAATGTGGCCGTCGGTGATAAAATATGTGACCATGCTGTTTTAAGTGAGGTAAACTTGTATTTTGTTGTGTGCTATGGTCACATAAAATTATGTCAAATGTGGTCGTATGTGTTAATAATTGTGACCATATGCTCTTTTAAGTGAGGTTAACTTGTATTTTGTCAGACTATTGTCCATGCAATGGCCACTTTATTTTTATTTCTGTGTGCTGATTGCAAATATTTTTTCACACAATGAGTGTCTTGTTGTGGGCTTTGGTCACATAAAATTATGCCAAATTTGGTCGTAGGTGTTAAAAAGTGTGACCATATGCTCTTTTAACTGAGGTAAACTTGTATTTTGTGTGACTATTGAACATGCAATGGCCACTTTATTTTTATTTTTGTGTGCTGATTGCAACCATTTTTTCACACAACGAGTGTCTTGTTGTGGGCTTTTGTCACATAAAATTATGCCAAATGTGGCCGTAGGTGTTAAAAAGTGTGCCATATGCTCTTTTAAGTGAGGTAAACTTGTATTTTGTCTGACTATTGCCCATGCAGTGGCCACTTTATTTTTATTTGTGTGTGGTTGATTGCAACCATTTGGTCACACAACGAGTGTTTTTTGTGGGCTTTGGTGACATTAAATTATGCCAAATGTGGCTGTGGGTGTTAAATAGTGTGACCATATGCTCTTTTAAGTGAGATAAACTTGTATTTTGTGTGACTATTGTCAAATGCAATGACCTCTTTATTTTTAATTGTGTGTGGCTGCTTGCAACCTTTTGGTCACACAACGAGTGTCTTGTTGTGTGCTTTGGTCACATACAATTATGCCAAATGTGGCCGTCGGTGATAAAAAATGTGACCATGCTATTTTAAGTGAGGTAAACTTATATTTTGTGTGACATTTGTCCATGCAATGACCACTTTAATTTTATTTGTGTGTGGGTGATTGCAACCATTTGGTCACACAACGAGTGTCTTGTTGTGGGCTTTGGTCACATAAAATTATGTCAAATGTGGCCGTAGGTGTTAAAAAGTGTGAACATATGCTCTTTTAAGCGAGGTTAACTTTTATTTTGTCTGACTATTGTCCATGCAATGGCCACTTTATTTTTATTTGTGTGTGCTGATTGCAACCATTTTTTCACACAACGAGTGTCTTGTTGTGGGATTTGGTCACATAAAATTATGCCAAATTTGGTCGTAAGTGTTAAAAAGTGTGACCATATGCTCTTTTAAGTGAGGTAATCTTGTATTTTGTGTGACTATTGCCCATGCAATGGCCACTTTAGTTTTATTTGTTTGTGGTTGATTGCAACCTTTTGGTCACACAACCAGTGTCTTGTTGTGTGCTTTGGTCACATAAAATTTTACCAAATGTGGCCGTAGGTGTTAAAAAGTGTGACCATAAGCTGTTTTAAGTGATGTAAACTTGTATTTTGTGTGACTATTGTCCATGCATTGGCCACTTTATTTTTATTTGTGTGTGGTTGATTGCAACCAGTTGTAGGCTTTGGTCACATAAATTTATGTCAAATGTGGCTGTAGGTGTTATAAGTGTGACTATATGCTCTTTTAAGTGAGGTAAATTTGTATTTTGTGTGACTATGACTTTATTTTTATTTGTGTGTGCTGATTGCAACCATTTTTTCACACAGCGAGTGTCTTGTTGTCGTCTTTGGTCACATAAAATCATGCCAAATGTGGCCGTAGGTGTTAAAAAGTGTGACCCTATGCTCTTTTAAGTGAGGTAAACTTGTATTTTGTGTGACTATTGTCAAATGCAACGACCTCTTTATTTTTATTTGTGTGTGGCTGCTTGCAACCTTTTGGTCACACAACGAGTGTCTTGTTGTGTACTTTGGTCACATACAATTATGCCAAATGTGGCCGTCGATGATAAAAAATGTGACCATGCTGTTTTAAGTGAGGTAAACTTGTATTTTGTTGTGTGCTTTGGTCACATAAAATTATGCCAAATGTGGCCGTAGGTGTTAAAAAGTGTGACCATATGCTGTTTTAAGTGAGGTAAACTTGTATTTTTTGTGAGTATTGTCCATGCAATGACCACTTTAATTTTATTTGTGTGTGGGTGATTGCAACCATTTGGTCACACAACGAGTGTTTTGTTGTGGGCTTTGGTCACATAAAATTATGTCAAATGTGGTCGTATGTGTTAAAAATTGTGACCATATGCTCTTTTAAGTGAGGTTAACTTGTATTTTGTCAGACTATTGTCCATGCAATGGCCACTTTATTTTTATTTGTGTGTGCTGATTGCAACTATTTTTTCACACAATGAGTGTCTTGTTGTGGGCTTTGGTCACATAAAATTATGCCAAATTTGGTCGTAGGTGTTAAAAAGTGTGACCATATGCTCTTTTAACTGAGGTAAACTTGTATTTTGTGTGACTATTGAACATGCAATGGCCACTTTATTTTTATTTTTGTGTGCTGATTGCAACCATTTTTTCACACAACGAGTGTCTTGTTGTGGGCTATTGTCACATAAAATTATGCCAAATGTGGCCGTAGGTGTTAAAAAGTGTGCCATATGCTCTTTTAAGTGAGGTAAACTTGTATTTTGTGTGACTATTGCCCATGCAGTGGCCACTTTATTTTTATTTGTGTGTGGCTGATTGCAACCTTTTGGTCACACAACGAGTGTCTTGTTGTGTTCTTTGGTAACATAAAATTCTACCAAATGTGGCCGTAGGTGTTAAAAAGTGTGACCATAAGCTGTTTTAAGTGAGGTAAACTTGTATTTTGTGTGACTATTGTCCATGCATTGGCCACTTTATTTTTATTTGTGTGTGGTTGATTGCAACCATTTGGTCACACAACGAGTGTTTTGTTGTGGGCTTTGGTGACATTAAATTATTCCAAACGTGGCTGTGGGTGTTAAATAGTGTGACCATATGCTCTTTTAAGTGAGATAAACTTGTATTTTGTGTGACTATTGTCAAATGCAATGACCGCTTTATTTTTAATTGTGTGTGGCTGCTTGCAACCTTTTGGTCACACAACGAGTGTCTTGTTGTGTGCTTTGGTCACGTACAATTATGCCAAATGTGGCCGTCGGTGATAAAATATGTGACCATGCTGTTTTAAGTGAGGTAAACTTGTATTTTGTTGTGTGCTATGGTCACATAAAATTATGTCAAATGTGGTCGTATGTGTTAATAATTGTGACCATATGCTCTTTTAAGTGAGGTTAACTTGTATTTTGTCAGACTATTGTCCATGCAATGGCCACTTTATTTTTATTTCTGTGTGCTGATTGCAAATATTTTTTCACACAATGAGTGTCTTGTTGTGGGCTTTGGTCACATAAAATTATGCCAAATTTGGTCGTAGGTGTTAAAAAGTGTGACCATATGCTCTTTTAACTGAGGTAAACTTGTATTTTGTGTGACTATTGAACATGCAATGGCCACTTTATTTTTATTTTTGTGTGCTGATTGCAACCATTTTTTCACACAACGAGTGTCTTGTTGTGGGCTTTTGTCACATAAAATTATGCCAAATGTGGCCGTAGGTGTTAAAAAGTGTGCCATATGCTCTTTTAAGTGAGGTAAACTTGTATTTTGTCTGACTATTGCCCATGCAGTGGCCACTTTATTTTTATTTGTGTGTGGTTGATTGCAACCATTTGGTCACACAACGAGTGTTTTTTGTGGGCTTTGGTGACATTAAATTATGCCAAATGTGGCTGTGGGTGTTAAATAGTGTGACCATATGCTCTTTTAAGTGAGATAAACTTGTATTTTGTGTGACTATTGTCAAATGCAATGACCTCTTTATTTTTAATTGTGTGTGGCTGCTTGCAACCTTTTGGTCACACAACGAGTGTCTTGTTGTGTGCTTTGGTCACATACAATTATGCCAAATGTGGCCGTCGGTGATAAAAAATGTGACCATGCTATTTTAAGTGAGGTAAACTTATATTTTGTGTGACATTTGTCCATGCAATGACCACTTTAATTTTATTTGTGTGTGGGTGATTGCAACCATTTGGTCACACAACGAGTGTCTTGTTGTGGGCTTTGGTCACATAAAATTATGTCAAATGTGGTCGTAGGTGTTAAAAAGTGTGAACATATGCTCTTTTAAGCGAGGTTAACTTTTATTTTGTCTGACTATTGTCCATGCAATGGCCACTTTATTTTTATTTGTGTGTGCTGATTGCAACCATTTTTTCACACAACGAGTGTCTTGTTGTGGGATTTGGTCACATAAAATTATGCCAAATTTGGTCGTAAGTGTTAAAAAGTGTGACCATATGCTCTTTTAAGTGAGGTAATCTTGTATTTTGTGTGACTATTGCCCATGCAATGGCCACTTTAGTTTTATTTGTTTGTGGTTGATTGCAACCTTTTGGTCACACAACCAGTGTCTTGTTGTGTGCTTTGGTCACATAAAATTTTACCAAATGTGGCCGTAGGTGTTAAAAAGTGTGACCATAAGCTGTTTTAAGTGAGGTAAACTTGTATTTTGTGTGACTATTGTCCATGCATTGGCCACTTTATTTTTATTTGTGTGTGGTTGATTGCAACCAGTTGTGGGCTTTGGTCACATAAAATTATGTCAAATGTGGCCGTAGGTGTTAAAAAGTGTGACCATAGGTTCTTTTAAGTGAGGTAAACTTATATTTTGTGTGGCTATTGTCCATTCAATGGCCACTTTATTTTTATTTGTGTGTGGCTGATTGCAACCTTTTGGTCACACAACGAGTGAAATGTTGTGTGCTTTGGTCATATAAAATTATGCCAAATGTGGCCGTAGGTGTTAAAAAGTGTGACCATATGCTGTTTTAAGTCAGGTAAACTTGTATTTTGTGTGACTATTGTCCATGCATTGGCCACTTTATTTTTATGTGTGTGTGGCTGATTGCAACCATTTGTCACACAACGAGTGTCTTGTTGTGGGCTTTGGTCACATAAAATTATGCAAATGTGGCCGTAGGTGTTAAAAAGTGTGACCACATGCTCTTTTAAGTGAGGTAAACTTGTATTTTGTGTGACTATTGTCCATGCAATGGCCACTTTATTTTTATGTGTGTGTGGTTGATTGCAACGATTTGGTCACACAACGAGTGTCTTGTTGTGGGCTTTGGTGACATTAACTTATGCAAAATGTGGTTGTAGGTGTTAAATAGTGTGACCATATGCTCTTTTAAGTGAGGTAAACTTGTATTTTGTGTGACTATTGTCAAATGCAACGACCTCTTTATTTTTATTTGTGTGTGGCTGCTTGCAACCTTTTGGTCACACAACGAGTGTCTTGTTGTCTGCTTTGGACACATACAGTTATGCCAAATGTGGCCGTCGGTGATAAAAAATGTGACCATATGCTGTTTGAAGTGAGGTAAACTTGTATTTTGTGTGACTATTGTCCATGCAATGACCACTTTAATTTTATTTGTGTGTGGCTGATTGCAACCATTTTTTCACACAACGAGTGTCTTGTTGTGGGCTTTGGTCCCTTAAAATTATGCCAAATGTGGCCGTAGGTGTTAAAAAGTGTGACCATATGCTCTTTTAAGTGAGGTAAACTTTTATTTTGTGTGACTATTGCCAATGCAATGGCCACTTTATTTTTATTTGTGTGTGGCTGATCGCAACCTTTTGGTCACACAACGAGTGTCTTGTTGTGTGCTTTGGTCACATAAAATTATGTCAAATGTGGCCGTAGTTGTTAAAAAGTGTGACCATAAGCTGTTTTAAGTGAGGTAAACTTGTATTTTGTGTGACTATTGTCCATTCAATGGCCACTTTATTTTTATTTGTGTGTGGCTGATTGCAACCTTTTGGTCACACAACAAGTGAATTGTTGTGTGCTTTGGTCCCATAAAATTATGTTAAATGTGGCCGTAGGTGTTAAAAAGTGTGACCATAGGTTCTTTTAAGTGAGGTGAACTCGTATTTTGTGTGGCTATTGTCCATTCAATGGCCACTTTATTTTTATTTGTGTGTGGCTGATTGCAACCTTTTGGTCAAACAACGAGTGAATTGTTGTGTGCTTTGGTCACATAAAATTATGCCAAATGTGGCCGTAGGTGTTAAAAAGTGTGACCACATGCTCTTTTAAGCGAGGTAAACTTGTATTATGTGTGACTATTGTCCATGCAATGGCCACTTTATTGTTATGTGTGTGTGGCTGATTGCAACCATTTGTCACACATCGAGTGTCTTGTTGTGGGCTTTGGTCACATAAAATTATGCAAATGTGGCCGTAGGTGTTAAAAAGTGTGACCACATGCTCTTTTAAGTGAGGTAAACTTGTATTTTGTGTGACTATTGTCCATGCAATGGCCACTTTATATTTATGTGAATGTGGTTGATTGCAACCTTTTGCTCACACAACGAGTGTCTTGTGGTGTGCTTTGGTCACATACAATTATGCCAAATGTGGCCGTCGGTGATAAAAAATGTGACCATATGCTGTTTTAATTGAGGTAAACTTGTATTTTGTGTGACTATTGTCCATGCAATGACCACTTTAATTTTATTTGTGTGTGGGTGATTGCAACCATTTGGTCACACAACGATTGTCTTGTTGTGGGCTTTGGTCACATAAAATTATGTCAAATGTGGCCGTAGGCGTTAAAAAGTGGGACCATATACTCTTTTAAGTGAGGTTAACTTGTATTTTGTCTGACTATTGTCCATAGCCACTTTATTTTTATTTGTGTGTGCTGATTGCAACCATTTTTTTTCACACAACGAGTGTCTTGTTGTGGGCTTTGGTCACATAAAATAATGCCAAATGTGGCACTACGTGTTAAAAAGTGTGACCATATGCTCTTTTAAGTGAGGTACACTTTTATTTTGTGTGACTATTGCCAATGCAATAGCCACTTTATTTTTATTTGTGTGTGGCTGATTGCAAACTTTTGGTCACACAACGAGTGTCTTGTTGTGTGCTTTGGTCACATAAAATTATGTCAAATGTGGCCGTAAGTGTTAAAAACTGTGACCATAAGCAGTTTTAAGTGAGGTAAACTTGTATTTTGTGTGACTATTGTCCATGCATTGGCCACTTTATTTTTATTTGTGTGTGGTTGATTGCAACCAGTTGTGGGCTTTGGTCACATAAAATTATGTCAAATGTGGCCATAGGTGTTAAAAAGTGTGACCATAGGTTCTTTTAAGTGAGGTAAACTCGTATTTTGTGTGGCTATTGTCCATTCAATGTCCACTTTATTTTTATTTGTGTGTGGCTGATTGCAACCTTTTGGTCACACAACGAGTGAATTGTTGTGTGCTTTGGTCACATAAAATTATGCCAAATGTGGCCGTAGGTGTTAAAAAGTGTGACCATATGCTGTTTTAAGTCAGGTAAACTTGTATTTTGTGTGACTATTGTCCATGCATTGGCCACTTTATTTTTATGTGTGTGTGGCTGATTGCAACCATTTGTCACACAACGAGTGTCTTGTTGTAGGCTTTGGTCACATAAAATTATGCAAATGTGGTCGTAGGTGTTAAAAAGTGTGACCACATGCTCTTTTAAGTGAGGTAAACTTGTATTTTGTGTGACTATTGTCCATGCAATGGCCACTTTATTTTTATGTGTGTGTGGTTGATTGCAACGATTCGGTCACACAACGAGTGTTTTGTTGTGGGCTTTGGTGACATTAAATTATGCCAAATGTGGCTGTGGGTGTTAAATAGTGTGACCATATGCTCTATTAAGTGAGGTAAACTTGTATTTTGTGTGACAATTGTCAAATGCAACGACCTCTTTATTTTTATTTGTGTGTGGCTGCTTGCAACCTTTTGGTCACACAACGAGTGTCTTGTTGTGTGCTTTGTTCACATACAATTATGCCAAATGTGGCCGTCGGTGATAAAAAATGTGACCATATGTTGTTTTAATTGAGGTAAACTTGTATTTTGTGTGACTATTGTCCATGCAATGACCACTTTAATTATATTTGTGTGTGGGTGATTGCAACCATTTGGTCACACAACGATTGTCTTGTTGTGGGCTTTGGTCACATAAAATTATGTCAAATGTGGTCGTAGGTGTTAAAAAGTGTGACCATTTGCTCTTTTGAGTGAGGTTAACTTGTATTTTGTCTGACTATTGTCCATAGCCACTTTATTTTTATTTGTGTGTGCTGATTGCAACCATTTTTTTTCACACAACGAGTGTCTTGTTGTGGGCTTTGGTCACATAAAATAATGCCAAATGTTGCCCTACGTGTTAAAAAGTGTGACCATATGCTCTTTTAAGTGAGGTAAACTTTTATTTTGTGTGACTATTGCCAATGCAATAGCCACTTTATTTTTATTTGTGTGTGGCTGATTGCAACCTTTTGGTCACACATCGAGTGTCTTGTTGTGTGCTTTGGTCACATAAAATTATGTCAAATGTGGCCGTAGGTGTTAAAAACTTTGACCATAAGCTGTTTTAAGTGAGGTAAACTTGTATTTTGTGTGACTATTGTCCATGCATTGGCCACTTTATTTTTATTTGTGTGTGGTTGATTGCAACCAGTTGTGGGCTTTGGTCACATAAAATTATGTCAAATGTGGCCGTAGGTGTTAAAAAGTGTGACCATAGGTTCTTTTAAGTGAGGTAAACTTATATTTTGTGTGGCTATTGTCCATTCAATGGCCACTTTATTTTTATTTGTGTGTGGCTGATTGCAACCTTTTGGTCACACAACGAGTGAATTGTTGTGTGCTTTAGTCAAATAAAATTATGCAAAATGTGGCCGTATATGTTAAAAAGTGTGACCATATGCTGTTTTAAGTCAGGTAAACTTGTATTTTGTGTGACTATTGTCCATACATTGGCCACTTTATTTTTATGTGTGTGTGGCTGATTGCAACCATTTTTTCACACAACGAGTGTCTTGTTGTGGGCTTTGGTCCCTTAAAATTATGCCAAATGTGGCCGTAGGTGTTAAAAAGTGTGACCATATGCTCTTTTAACTGAGGTAAACTTTTATTTTGTGTGACTATTGCCAATGCAATGGCCACTTTATTTTTATTTGTGTGTGGCTGATCGCAACCTTTTGGTCACACAACGAGTGTCTTGTTGTGTGCTTTGGTCACATAAAATTATGTCAAATGTGGCCGTAGTTGTTAAAAAGTGTGACCATAAGCTGTTTTAAGTGAGGTAAACTTGTATTTTGTGTGACTATTGTCCATTCAATGGCCACTTTATTTTTATTTGTGTGTGGCTGATTGCAACCTTTTGGTCACACAACAAGTGAATTGTTGTGTGCTTTGGTCCCATAAAATTATGTTAAATGTGGCCGTAGGTGTTAAAAAGTGTGACCATAGGTTCTTTTAAGTGAGGTGAACTCGTATTTTGTGTGGCTATTGTCCATTCAATGGCCACTTTATTTTTATTTGTGTGTGGCTGAATGCAACCTTTTGGTCAAACAACGAGTGAATTGTTGTGTGCTTTGGTCACATGAAATTATGCCAAATGTGGCCGTAGGTGTTAAAAAGTGTGACCACATGCTCTTTTAAGCGAGGTAAACTTGTATTATGTGTGACTATTGTCCATGCAATGGCCACTTTATTTTTATGTGTGTGTGGCTGATTGCAACCATTTGTCACACACCGAGTGTCTTGTTGTGGGCTTTGGTCACATAAAATTATGCAAATGTGGCCGTAGGTGTTAAAAAGTGTGACCACATGCTCTTTTAAGTGAGGTAAACTTGTATTTTGTGTGACTATTGTCCATGCAATGGCCACTTTATATTTATGTGAATGTGGTTGATTGCAACCTTTTGGTCACACAACGAGTGTCTTGTGGTGTGCTTTGGTCACATACAATTATGCCAAATGTGGCCGTCGGTGATAAAAAATGTGACCATATGTTGTTTTAATTGAGGTAAACTTGTATTTTGTGTGACTATTGTCCATGCAATGACCACTTTAATTTTATTTGTGTGTGGGTGATTGCAACCATTTGGTCACACAACGATTGTCTTGTTGTGGGCTTTGGTCACATAAAATTATGTCAAATGTGGCCGTAGGTGTTAAAAAGTGTGACCATATGCTCTTTTAAGTGAGGTTAACTTGTATTTTGTCTGACTATTGTCCATAGCCACTTTATTTTATTTTTGTGTGCTGATTGCAACCATTTTTTTTCACACAACGAGTGTCTTGTTGTGGGCTTTGGTCACATAAAATAATGCCAAATGTGGCCCTACGTGTTTAAAAGTGTGACCATATGCTCTTTTAAGTGAGGTAAACTTTTATTTTGTGTTACTATTGCCAATGCAATAGCCACTTTATTTTTATTTGTGTGAGGCTGATTGCAAACTTTTGGTCACACAACGAGTGTCTTGTTGTGTGCTTTGGTCACATAAAATTATGTCAAATGTGGCCGTAGGTGTTAAAAACTGTGACCATAAGCTGTTTTAAGTGAGGTAAACTTGTATTTTGTGTGACTATTGTCCATGCATTGGCCACTTTATTTTTATTTGTGTGTGGTTGATTGCAACCAGTTGTGGGCTTTGGTCACATAAAATTATGTCAAATGTGGCCGTAGGTGTTAAAAAGTGTGACCATAGGTTCTTTTAAGTGAGGTAAACTTGTATTTTGTGTGGCTATTGTCCATTCAATGGCCACTTTATTCTTATTTGTGTGTGGCTGATTGTAACCTTTTGGTCACACAACGAGTGAATTGTTGTGTGCTTTGGTCACATAAAATTATGCCAAATGTGGCCGTAGGTGTTAAAAAGTGTGACCACATGCTCTTTTAAGTGAGGTAAACTTGTATTTTGTGTGACTATTGTCCATGCAATTGCCACTTAATTTTTATGTGTGTGTGGCTGATTGCAACCATTTGTCACACAACGAGTGTCTTGTTGTGGGCTTTGGTCACATAAAATTATGCAAATGTGGCCGTAGGTGTTAAAAGTGTGACCACATGCTCTTTTAAGTGAGGTAAACTTGTATTTTGTGTGACTATTGTCCATGCAATGGCCACTTTATTTTTATGTGAATGTGGTTGATTGCAACGATTTGGTCACACAACGAGTGTCTTGTTGTGGGCTTTGGTGACATTAAATTATGCCAAATGTGGCTGTGGGTGTTAAATAGTGTGACCATATGCTCTATTAAGTGAGGTAAACTTGTATTTTGTGTGACAATTGTCAAATGCAACGACCTCTTTATTTTTATTTGTGTGTGGCTGCTTGCAACCTTTTGGTCACACAACGAGTGTCTTGTTGTGTGCTTTGTTCACATACAATTATGCCAAATGTGGCCGTCGGTGATAAAAAATGTGACCATATGTTGTTTTAATTGAGGTAAACTTGTATTTTGTGTGACTATTGTCCATGCAATGACCACTTTAATTATATTTGTGTGTGGGTGATTGCAACCATTTGGTCACACAACGATTGTCTTGTTGTGGGCTTTGGTCACATAAAATTATGTCAAATGTGGTCGTAGGTGTTAAAAAGTGTGACCATTTGCTCTTTTGAGTGAGGTTAACTTGTATTTTGTCTGACTATTGTCCATAGCCACTTTATTTTTATTTGTGTGTGCTGATTGCAACCATTTTTTTTCACACAACGAGTGTCTTGTTGTGGGCTTTGGTCACATAAAATAATGCCAAATGTTGCCCTACGTGTTAAAAAGTGTGACCATATGCTCTTTTAAGTGAGGTAAACTTTTATTTTGTGTGACTATTGCCAATGCAATAGCCACTTTATTTTTATTTGTGTGTGGCTGATTGCAACCTTTTGGTCACACATCGAGTGTCTTGTTGTGTGCTTTGGTCACATAAAATTATGTCAAATGTGGCCGTAGGTGTTAAAAACTTTGACCATAAGCTGTTTTAAGTGAGGTAAACTTGTATTTTGTGTGACTATTGTCCATGCATTGGCCACTTTATTTTTATTTGTGTGTGGTTGATTGCAACCAGTTGTGGGCTTTGGTCACATAAAATTATGTCAAATGTGGCCGTAGGTGTTAAAAAGTGTGACCATAGGTTCTTTTAAGTGAGGTAAACTTATATTTTGTGTGGCTATTGTCCATTCAATGGCCACTTTATTTTTATTTGTGTGTGGCTGATTGCAACCTTTTGGTCACACAACGAGTGAATTGTTGTGTGCTTTAGTCAAATAAAATTATGCAAAATGTGGCCGTATATGTTAAAAAGTGTGACCATATGCTGTTTTAAGTCAGGTAAACTTGTATTTTGTGTGACTATTGTCCATACATTGGCCACTTTATTTTTATGTGTGTGTGGCTGATTGCAACCATTTGTCACACAACGAGTGTCTTGTTGTAGGCTTTGGTCACATAAAATTATGCAAATGTGGCCGTAGGTGTTAAAAAGTGTGACCACATGCTCTTTTAAGTGAGGTAAACTTGTATTTTGTGTGACTATTGTCCATGCAATGGCCACTTTATTTTTATGTGTGTGTGGTTGATTGCAACGATTCGGTCACACAACGAGTGTCTTGTTGTGGGCTTTGGTGACATTAAATTATGCCAAATGTGGCTGTGGGTGTTAAATAGTGTGACCATATGCTCTTTTAAGTGAGGTAAACTTGTATTTTGTGTGACTATTGTCAAATGCAACGACCTCTTTATTTTTATTTGTTTGTGGCTGCTTGCAACCTTTTGGTCACACAACGCGTGTCTTGTTATGTGCTTTGGTCACATACAGTTATGCCAAATGTGGCCGTCGGTGATAAAAAAATGTGACCATATGCTGTTTTAAGTGAGGTAAACTTGTATTTTGTGTGACTATTGTCCATGCAATGACCACTTTATTTTTATTTGTGTGTGGCTGCTTGCAACCTTTTGGTCACACAACGAGTGTCTTGTTGTCTGCTTTGGACACATACAGTTATGCCAAATGTGGCCGTCGGTGATAAAAAATGTGACCATATGCTGTTTGAAGTGAGGTAAACTTGTATTTTGTGTGACTATTGTCCATGCAATGACCACTTTAATTTTATTTGTGTGTGGCTGATCGCAACCATTTTTTCACACAACGAGTGTCTTGTTGTGGGCTTTGGTCCCTTAAAATTATGCCAAATGTGGCCGTAGGTGTTAAAAAGTGTGACCATATGCTCTTTTAAGTGAGGTAAACTTTTATTTTGTGTGACTATTGCCAATGCAATGGCCACTTTATTTTTATTTGTGTGTGGCTGATCGCAACCTTTTGGTCACACAACGAGTGTCTTGTCGTGTGCTTTGGTCACATAAAATTATGTCAAATGTGGCCGTAGTTGTTAAAAAGCGTGACCATAAGCTGTTTTAAGTGAGGTAAACTTGTATTTTGTGTGACTATTATCCATTCAATGGCCACTTTATTTTTATTTGTGTGTGGCTGATTGCAACCTTTTGGTCACACAACAAGTGAATTGTTGTGTGCTTTGGTCACATAAAATTATGTTAAATGTGGCCGTAGGTGTTAAAAAGTGTGACCATAGGTTCTTTTAAGTGAGGTAAACTTATATTTTATGTGGCTATTGTCCATTCAATGGCCACTTTATTTTTATTTGTGTGTGGCTGATTGCAACCTTTTGGTCACACAACGAGTGAATTGTTGTGTGCTTTGGTCACATAAAATTATGCCAAATGTGGCCGTAGGTGTTAAAAAGTGTGACCACATGCTCTTTTAAGTGAGGTAAACTTGTATTTTGTGTGACTATTGTCCATGCAATTGCCACTTAATTTTTATGTGTGTGTGGCTGATTGCAACCATTTGTCACACAACTAGTGTCTTGTTGTGGGCTTTGGTCACATAAAATTATGCAAATGTGGCCGTAGGTGTTAAAAAGTGTGACCACATGCTCTTTTAAGTGAGGTAAACTTGTATTTTGTGTGACTATTGTCCATGCAATGGCCACTTTATTTTTATGTGAATGTGGTTGATTGCAACGATTTGGTCACACAACGAGTGTCTTGTTGTGGGCTTTGGTGACATTAAATTATGCCAAATGTGGCTGTGGGTGTTAAATAGTGTGACCATATGCTCTATTAAGTGAGGTAAACTTGTATTTTGTGTGACAATTGTCAAATGCAACGACCTCTTTATTTTTATTTGTGTGTGGCTGCTTGCAACCTTTTGGTCACACAACGAGTGTCGTGTTGTGTGCTTTGGTCACATACAATTATGCCAAATGTGGCCGTCGGTGATAAAAAAATGTGACCATATGTTGTTTTAATTGAGGTAAACTTGTATTTTGTGTGACTATTGTCCATGCAATGACCACTTTAATTTTATTTGTGTGTGGGTGATTGCAACCATTTGGTCACACAACGATTGTCTTGTTGTGGGCTTTAGTCACATAAAATTATGTCAAATGTGGCCGTAGGTGTTAAAAAGTGTGACCATTTGCTCTTTTTAAGTGAGGTTAACTTGTATTTTGACTGACTATTGTCCATAGCCACTTTATTTTTATTTGTGTGTGCTGATTGCAACCATTTTTTTTTAACACAACGAGTGTCTTGTTGTGGGCTTTGGTCACATAAAATAATTCCAAATGTGGCCCTACGTGTTAAAAAGTGTGACCATATGCTCTTTTAAGTGAGGTAAACTTTTATTTTGTGTGACTATTGCCAATGCAATAGCCACTTTATTTTTATTTGTGTGTGGCTGATTGCAACCTTTTGGTCACACAACGAGTGTCTTGTTGTGTGCTTTGGTCACATAAAATTATGTCAAATATGGCCGTAGGTGTTAAAAACTATGACCATAAGCTGTTTTAAGTGAGGTAAACTTGTATTTTGTGTGACTATTGTCCATGCATTGGCCACTTTATTTTTATTTGTGTGTGGTTGATTGCTACCAGTTGTGGGCTTTGGTCACATAAAATTATGTCAAATGTGGCCGTAGGTGTTAAAAAGTGTGACCATAGGTTCTTTTAAGTGAGGTAAACTTATATTTTGTGTGGCTATTGTCCATTCAATGGCCACTTTATTTTTATTTGTGTGTGGCTGATTGTAACCTTTTGGTCACACAACGAGTGAATTGTTGTGTGCTTTAGTCAGATAAAATTACGCAAAATGTGGCCGTATATGTTAAAAAGTGTGACCATATGCTATTTTAAGTCAGGTAAACTTGTATTTTGTGTGACTATTGTCCATACATTGGCCACTTTATTTTTATGTGTGTGTGGCTGATTGCAACCATTTGTCACACAACGAGAGTCTTGTTGTAGGCTTTGGTCACATAAAATTATGCAAATGTGGCCGTAGGTGTTAAAAAGTGTGACCACATGCTCTTTTAAGTGAGGTAAACTTGTATTTTGTGTGACTATTGTCCTTGCAATGGCCACTTTATTTTTATGTGTGTGTGGTTGGTTGCAACGATTCGGTCACACAACAAGTGTCTTGTTGTGGGCTTTGGTGACATTAAATTATGCCAAATGTGGCTGTGGGTGTTAAATAGTGTGACCATATGCTCTTTTAATTGAGGTAAACTTGTATTTTGTGTGACTATTGTCAAATGCAACGACCTCTTTATTTTTATTTGTTTGTGGCTGCTTGCAACCTTTTGGTCACACAACGCGTGTCTTGTTATGTGCTTTGGTCACATACAGTTATACAAAATGTGGCCGTCGGTGATAAAAAAATGTGACCATATGCTGTTTTAAGTGAGGTAAACTTGTATTTTGTGTGACTATTGTCCATGCAATGACCACTTTAATTTTATTTGTGTGTGGCTGATTGCAACCATTTTTTCACACAACGAGTGTCTTGTTGTGGGCTTTGGTCCCTTAAAATTATGCCAAATGTGGCCGTAGGTGTTAAAAAGTGTGACCATATGCTCTTTTAAGTGAGGTAAACTTTTATTTTGTGTGACTATTGCCAATGCAATGGCCACTTTATTTTTATTTGTGTGTGGCTGATCGCAACCTTTTGGTCACACAACGAGTGTCTTGTTGTGTGCTTTGGTCACATAAAATTATGTCAAATGTGGCCGTAGTTGTTAAAAAGTGTGACCATAAGCTGTTTTAAGTGAGGTTAACTTTTATTTTGTGTGACTATTGCCAATGCAATGGCCACTTTATTTTTATTTTTGTGTGGCTGATTGCAACCTTTTGGTCACACAACAAGTGAATTGTTGTGTGCTTTGGTCACATAAAATTATGTCAAATGTGGTCGTAGGTGTTAAAAAGTGTGACCATAGGTTCTTTTAAGTGTGCTAAACTTGTATTTTGTGTGGCTATTGTCCATTCAATGGCCACTTTATTTTTATTTGTGTGTGGCTGATTGCAACCTTTTGGTCACACAACGAGTGAATTGTTGTGTGCTTTGGTCACATAAAATTGTGCGAAATGTGGCCGTAGGTGTTAAAAAGTGTGACCATATGCTGTTTTAAGTCAGGTAAACTTGTATTTTGTGTGACTATTGTCCATGCATTGGCCACTTTATTTTTATGTGTGTGTGGCTGATTGCAAGCATTTCTCACACAACGAGTGTCTTGTTGTGGGCTTTTGTCACATAAAATTATGCCAATTGTGGGCGTAGGTGTTAAAAAGTGTGACCACATGCTCTATTAAGTGAGGTAAACTTGTATTTTGTGTGACTATTGTCCATGCAATGGCCACTTTATTTTTATGTGTGTGTGGTTGATTGCAACCATTTGGTCACACAACGAGTGTCTTGTTGTGGGCTTTGGTGACATTAAATTATGCCAAATGTGGCTGTGGGTGTTAAATAGTGTGACCATATGCTCTTTTAAGTGAGGTAAACTTGTATTTTGTGTGACTATTGTCAAATGCAACGACCTCTTTATTTTTATTTGTTTGTGGCTGCTTGCAACCTTTTGGTCACACAACGCGTGTCTTGTTATGTGCTTTGGTCACATACAGTTATGCCAAATGTGGCCGTCGGTGATAAAAAATGTGACCATATGCTGTTTTAAGTGAGGTAAACTTGTATTTTGTGTGACTATTGTCCATGCAATGACCACTTTATTTTTATTTGTGTGTGGGCGATTGCAACCATTTGGTCACACAACGATTGTCTTGTTGTGGGCTTTGGTCACATAAAATTATGCCAAATGTGGCCGTAGGTGTTAAAAAGTGTGACCATACGTTCTTTTAAGTGATGTAAACTTGTATTTTGTGTGACTATTGTCCATTCAATGGCCACTTTATTTTTATTTGTGTGTGGCTGATTGCAACCTTTTGGTCACACAACGAGTGAATTGTTGTGTGCTTTGGTCAGATAAAATTATGCAAAATGTGGCCGTATATGTTAAAAAGTGTGACCATATGCTGTTTTAAATCAGGTAAACTTGTATTTTGTGTGACTATTGTCCATACATTGGCCACTTTATTTTTATGTGTGTGTGGCTGATTGCAACCATTTGTCACACAACGAGTGTCTTGTTGTAGGCTTTGGTCACATAAAATTATGCAAATGTGGCCGTAGGTGTTAAAAAGTGTGACCACATGCTCTTTTAAGTGAGGTAAACTTGTATTTTGTGTGACTATTGTCCATGCAATGGCCACTTTATTTTTATGTGTGTGTGGTTGATTGCAACGATTCGGTCACACAACGAGTGTTTTGTTGTGGGCTTTGGTGACATTAAATTATGCCAAATGTGGCTGTGGGTGTTAAATAGTGTGACCATATGCTCTTTTAAGTGAGGTAAACTTGTATTTTGTGTGACTATTGTCAAATGCAACGACCTCTTTATTTTTATTTGTTTGTGGCTGCTTGCAACCTTTTGGTCACACAACGCGTGTCTTGTTATGTGCTTTGGTCACATACAGTTATGCCAAATGTGGCCGTCGGTGATAAAAAAATGTGACCATATGCTGTTTTAAGTGAGGTAAACTTGTATTTTGTGTGACTATTGTCCATGCAATGACCACTTTAATTTTATTTGTATGTGGCTGATTGCAACCATTTTTTCACACAATGAGTGTTTTGTTGTGGGCTTTGGTCACATAAAATTATGCCAAATGTGGTCGTAGGTGTTAAAAGGTTTGACCATATGCTCTTTTAAGTGAGGTAAACTTTTATTTTGTGTGACTATTGCCAATGCAATGGCCACTTTATTTTTATTTGTGTGTGGCTGATTGCAACGTTTTGGTCACACAACGAGTGTCTTGTTGTGTGCTTTGGTCACATAAAATTATGTAAAATGTGGCCGTAGTTGTTAAAAAGTGTGACCATAAGCTGTTTTAAGTGAGGTTAACTTTTATTTTGTGTGACTATTGCCAATGCAATGGCCACTTTATTTTTATTTTTGTGTGGCTGATTGCAACCTTTTGGTCACACAACAAGTGAATTGTTGTGTGCTTTGGTCACATAAAATTATGTCAAATGTGGTCGTAGGTGTTAAAAAGTGTGACCATAGGTTCTTTTGAGTGAGGTAAACTTGTATTTTGTGTGGCTATTGTCCATTCAACGGCCACTTTATTTTTATTTGTGTGTGGCTGATTGCAACCTTTTGGTCACACAACGAGTGAATTGTTGTGTGCTTTGGTCACATAAAATTGTGCGAAATCTGGCCGTAGGTGTTAAAAAGTGTGACCATATGCTGTTTTAAGTCAGGTAAACTTGTATTTTGTGTGACTATTGTCCATGCATTGGCCACTTTATTTTTATGTGTGTGTGGCTGATTGCAAGCATTTCTCACACAACGAGTGTCTTGTTGTGGGCTTTTGTCACATAAAATTATGCCAATTGTGGGCGTAGGTGTTAAAAAGTGTGACCACATGCTCTATTAAGTGAGGTAAACTTGTATTTTGTGTGACTATTGTCCATGCAATGGCCACTTTATTTTTATGTGTGTGTGGTTGATTGCAACCATTTGGTCACACAACGAGTGTCTTGTTGTGGGCTTTGGTGACATTAAATTATGCCAAATGTGGCTGTGGGTGTTAAATAGTGTGACCATATGCTCTTTTAAGTGAGGTAAACTTGTATTTTGTGTGACTATTGTCAAATGCAACGACCTCTTTATTTTTATTTGTGTGTGGCTGCTTGCAACCTTTTGGTCACACAACGCGTGTCTTGTTATGTGCTTTGGTCACATACAGTTATGCCAAATGTGGCCGTCGGTGATAAAAAATGTAACCATATGCTGTTTTAAGTGAGGTAAACTTGTATTTTGTGTGACTATTGTCCATGCAATGACCACTCTATTTTTATTTGTGTGTGGGCGATTGCAACCATTTGGTCACACAACGATTGTCTTGTTGTGGGCTTTGGTCACATAAAATAATGTCAAATGTGGCCGTAGGTGTTAAAAAGTGTGACCATATGCTCTTTTAAGTGAGGTTAACTTGTATTTTGTCTGACTATTGTCCATGGCACTTTATTTTTATTCGTGTGTGCTGATTGCAACCATTTTTTTCACACAACGAGTGTCTTGTTGTGGGATCTGGTCACATAAAATTATGCCAAATGTGGCCCTACGTGTTAAAAAGTGTGACCATATGCTCTTTTAAGTGAGGTTAACTTGTATTTTATCTGACTATTTTCCATGGCACTTTATTTTTATTCGTGTGTGCTGATTGCAACCATTTTTTTTCACACAACGAGTGTCTTGTTGTGGGCTTTGGTCACATAAAATTATGCCAAATGTGGCCTTACGTGTTAAAAAGTGTGACCATATGCTCTTTTAAGTGAGGTAAACTTTTATTTTGTGTGACTATTGCCAATGCAATGGCCACTTTATTTTTATTTGTGTGTGGCTGATTGCAACCTTTTGGTCACACAACGAGTGTCTTGTTGTGTGCTTTGGTCACATAAAATTATGTCAAATGTGGCCGTAGGTGTTAAAAATTGTGACCATAAGCTGTTTTAAGTGAGGTAAACTTGTATTTTGTGTGACTATTGTCCATGCATTGGCCACTTTATTTTTATTTGGGTGTGGTTGATTGGAACCAGTTATGGGCTTCGGTCACATAAAATTATGTCAAATGTGGCCGTAGGTGTTAAAAAGTGTGACCATACGTTCTTTTAAGTGAGGTAAACTTGTATTTTGTGTGACTATTGTCCATTCAATGGCCACTTTATTTTTATTTGTGTGTGGCTGATTGCAACCTTTTGGTCACACAACGAGTGAATTGTTGTGTGCTTTGGTCAGATAAAATTATGCAAAATGTGGCCGTATATGTTAAAAAGTGTGACCATATGCTGTTTTAAGTCAGGTAAACTTGTATTTTGTGTGACTATTGTCCATACATTGGCCACTTTATTTTTATGTTGTGTGGCTGATTGCAACCATTTGTCACACAACGAGTGTCTTGTTGTATGCTTTGGTCACATAAAATTATGCAAATGTGGCCGTAGGTGTTAAAAAGTGTGACCACATGCTCTTTTAAGTGAGGTAAACTTGTATTTTGTGTGACTATTGTCCATGCAATGGCCACTTTATTTTTATGTGTGTGTGGTTGATTGCAACGATTCGGTCACACAACGAGTGTCTTGTTGTGGGCTTTGGTGACATTAAATTATGCCAAATGTGGCAGTGGGTGTTAAATAGTGTGACCATATGCTCTTTTAAGTGAGGTAAACTTGTATTTTGTGTGACTATTGTCAAATGCAACGACCTATTTATTTTTATTTGTTTGTGGCTGCTTGCAACCTTTTGGTCACACAACACGTGTCTTGTTATGTGCTTTGGTCACGTACAGTTATGCCAAATGTGGCCGTCGGTGATAAAAAAATGTGACCATATGCTGTTTTAAGTGAGGTAAACTTGTATTTTGTGTGACTATTGTCCATGCAATGACCACTTTAATTTTATTTGTGTGTGGCTGATTGCAACCATTTTTTCACATAACAAGTGTCTTGTTGTGGGCTTTGGTCACATAAAATTATGCCAAATGTGGCCGTAGGTGTTAAAAAGTTTGACCATATGCTCTTTTAAGTGAGGTAAACTTTTATTTTGTGTGACTATTGCGAATGCAATGGCCACTTTATTTTTATTTGTCTGTGGCTGATTGCAACGTTTTGGTCACACAATGAGTGTCTTGTAGTGTGCTTTGGTCACATAAAATTATGTCAAATGTGGCCGTAGGTGTTAAAAAGTGTGACCATAAGCTATTTTAAGTGAGGTAAACTTGTATTTTGTGTGACTATTGTCCATTCATTGGCCACTTTATTTTTATTTGTGTGTGGCTGATTGCAACCTTTTGGTCACACAACGAGTGAATTGTTGTGTGCTTTGGTCACATAAAATTATGCCAAATGTGGCCGTAGGTGTTAAAAAGTGTGACCACATGCTGTTTTAAGTCTGGTAAACTTGTATTTTGTGTGACTATTGTCCATGCATTGGCCACTTTATCTTTATGTGTGTGTGGCTGATTGCAACCATTTGTCACACAACGAGTGTCTTGTTGTGGGCTTTGGTCACATAAAATTATGCCAAATGTGGCCGTAGGAGTTAAAAAGTGTGACCATATGCTGTTTTAAGTGAGGTAAACTTGTATTTTGTGTGACTATTGTCAAATGCAACGACCTCTTTATTTTTATTTGTGTGTGGCTGAATGCAATGTTTTGGTCACAGAACGAGTGTCTTGTTGTGTGCTTTGGTCACATAAAATTATGCCAAATGTGGCCGTAGGTGTTAAAAAGTGTGACCACATGCTCTATTAAGTGAGGTAAATTGTATTTTGTGTGACTATTGTCCATGCAATGGCCACTTTATTTTTATGTGTGTGTGGTTGATTGCAACCATTTGGTCACACAACGAGTGTCTTGTTGTGGGCTTTGGTCACATTATATTATGCCAAATGTGGCTGTGGATGTTAAATAGTATTACCATATGCTCTTTTAAGGGAGACAAACTTGTATTTTGTGTGACTATTGTCAAATGCAACGACCTCTTTATTTTTATTTGTGTGTGGCTGCTTGCAACCTTTTGGTCACACAACGAGTGTCTTGTTGTGTGCTTTGGTCACCTACAATTATGCCAAATGTGGCCGTCGGTGATAAAAAATGTGACCATATGCTGTTTTAAGTGAGGTAAACTTGTATTTTGTGTGACTATTGTCCATGCAATGACCACTTTAATTTTATTTGTGTGTGGGTGATTGCAACCATTTGGTCACACAACGATTGTCTTGTTGTGGGCTTTGGTCACATAAAATTATGTCAAATGTGGCCGTAGGTGTTAAAAAGTGTGACCATATGCTGTTTTAAGTGAGGTAAACTTATATTTTGTGTGAGTATTGTCCATGCATTGGCCACTTTATTTTTATGTGTGTGTGGCTGATTGCAACCATTTCTCACACAACGAGTGTCTTGTTGTGGGCTTTGGTCACATAAAATTATGCAAAATGTGGCCGTAGGTGTTAAAAAGTGTGACCACATGCTCGTTTAAGTGAGGTAAACTTGTATTTTGTGTGACTATTTTCCATGCAATGACCGCTTTATTTTTATGTGTGTGTGGTTGATTGAAACCATTTGGTCACACAACGAGTGTCTTGTTGTGGGCTTTAGTGACATTAAATTATGCCAAATGTGGTTGTGGGTGTTAAATAGTGTGACCATATGCTCTTTTAAGTGAGGTAAACTTGTATTTAAGTGAGGTAAACCTGTATTTTGTTTGACTATTGTCCATGGAATTGTCACTTAATTTTTATTTGTGTGTGCTGATTGCAACTATTTTTTCACACAACGAGTGTCATGTTGTGGGCTTTGGTCACATAAAATTATGCCAAATGTTGCCGTAGGTGTTAAAAAGTTTGACCATATGCTGTTTTAAGTGAGGCAAACTTGTATTTTGTGTGACTATTGTCCATGCAATGGCCACTTTATTTTTATGTTTGTGTGGTTGATTCCAACCATTTGGTCACACAACGAGTGTCTTGTTGTGGCCTTTGGTGACATTAAATTATGCCAAATGTGGCTGTGGGTGTTAAATAGTGTGACCATATGCTCTTTTAAGTGAGGTAAACTTGTATTTAAGTGAGGTAAACTTGTATTTTGTTTGACTATTGTCCATGGAATTGTCACTTAATTTTTATTTGTGTGTGCTGATTGCAACTATTTTTTCACACAACGAGTGTCTTGTTGTGGGCTTTGGTCACATAAAATTATGCCAAATGTGGCCGTAGGTGTTAAAAAGTTTGACCATATGCTGTTTTAAGTGAGGTAAACTTTTATTTTGTGTGACTATTGTCCATGCAATGGCCACTTTATTTTTATTTGTGTGTGGCTGATTGCAACCTTTTGGTCACACAACGAGAGAATTGTTGTGTGCTTTGGTCACATACAATTATGCCAAATGTGGCCGTAGGTGTTAAAAAGTTTGACCATATGCTGTTTTAAGTGAGGTAAACTTGTATTTTGTGTGACTATTGTCAAATGCAACGACCTCTTTATTTTTATTTGTGTGTGGCTGATTGCAACGTTTTGGTCACAGAACGAGTGTCTTGTTGTGTGCTTTGGTCACATAAAATTATGCCAAATGTGGCCGTAGGTGTTAAAAAGTGTGACCACATGCTCTATTAAGTGAGGTAAATTGTATTTTGTGTGACTATTGTCAAATGCAACGACCTCTTTATTTTTATTTGTGTGTGGCTGCTTGCAACCTTTTGGTCACACAACGAGTGTCTTGTTGTGTGCTTTGGACACATACAGTTATGCCAAATGTGGCCGTCGGTGATAAAAAATGTGACCATATGCTGTTTTAAGTGAGGTAAACTTGTATTTTGTGTGACTATTGTCCATGCAATGACCACTTTAATTTTATTTGTGTGTGGCTGATTGCAACCATTTTTCACACAACGAGTGTCTTGTTGTGGGCTTTGGTCACATAAAATTATGCCAAATGTGGCCGTAGGTGTTAAAAAGTGTGACCATATGCTGTTTTAAGTCAGGTAAACTTGTATTTTGTGTGACTATTGTCCATGCATTGGCCACTTTATTTTTATGTGTGTGTGGCTGATTGCAACCATTTCTCACACAACGAGTGTCTTGTTGTGGGCTTTGGTCACATAAAATTATGCAAAATGTGGCCGTAGGTGTTAAAAAGTGTGACCACATGCTCGTTTAAGTGAGGTAAACTTGTATTTTGTGTGACTATTTTCCATGCAATGACCACTTTATTTTTATGTGTGTCTGGTTGATTGCAACCATTTGGTCACACAACGAGTGTCTTGTTGTGGGCTTTGGTGAGATTAAATTATTCCAAATGTGGCTGTGGGTGTTAAATAATGTGACCATATGCTCTTTTAAGTGAGGTAAACTTGTATTTAAGTGAGGTAAACTTGTATTTTGTTTGACTATTGTCATGCAATGGCCACTTTATTTTTATTTGTGTGTGGCTGATTGCAACCATTTGGTCACACAACGAGTGTCTTGTTGTGGGCTTTGGTCACATAAAATTATGCCAAATGTTGCCGTAGGTGTTAAAAAGTTTGACCATATGCTGTTTTAAGTGAGGCAAACTTGTATTTTGTGTGACTATTGTCCATGCAATGGCCACTTTATTTTTATGTTTGTGTGGTTGATTCCAACCATTTGGTCACACAACGAGTGTCTTGTTGTGGCCTTTGGTGACATTAAATTATGCCAAATGTGGCTGTGGGTGTTAAATAGTGTGACCATATGCTCTTTTAAGTGAGGTAAACTTGTATTTAAGTGAGGTAAACTTGTATTTTGTTTGACTATTGTCCATGGAATTGTCACTTAATTTTTATTTGTGTGTGCTGATTGCAACTATTTTTTCACACAACGAGTGTCTTGTTGTGGGCTTTGGTCACATAAAATTATGCCAAATGTGGCCGTAGGTGTTAAAAAGTTTGACCATATGCTGTTTTAAGTGAGGTAAACTTTTATTTTGTGTGACTATTGTCCATGCAATGGCCACTTTATTTTTATTTGTGTGTGGCTGATTGCAACCTTTTGGTCACACAACGAGAGAATTGTTGTGTGCTTTGGTCACATACAATTATGCCAAATGTGGCCGTAGGTGTTAAAAAGTTTGACCATATGCTGTTTTAAGTGAGGTAAACTTGTATTTTGTGTGACTATTGTCAAATGCAACGACCTCTTTATTTTTATTTGTGTGTGGCTGATTGCAACGTTTTGGTCACAGAACGAGTGTCTTGTTGTGTGCTTTGGTCACATAAAATTATGCCAAATGTGGCCGTAGGTGTTAAAAAGTGTGACCACATGCTCTATTAAGTGAGGTAAATTGTATTTTGTGTGACTATTGTCAAATGAAACGACCTCTTTATTTTTATTTGTGTGTGGCTGCTTGCAACCTTTTGGTCACACAACGAGTGTCTTGTTGTGTGCTTTGGTCACCTACAATTATGCCAAATGTGGCCGTCGGTGATAAAAAATGAGACCATATGCTGTTTTAAGTGAGGTAAACTTGTATTTTGTGTGACTATTGTCCATGCAATGACCACTTTAATTTTATTTGTGTGTGGGTGATTGCAACCATTTGGTCACACAACGATTGTCTTGTTGTGGGCTTTGGTCACATAAAATTATGTCAAATGTGGCCGTAGGTGTTAAAAAGTGTGACCATATGCTGTTTTAAGTGAGGTAAACTTGTATTTTGTGTGACTATTGTCCATGCATTGGCCACTTTATTTTTATGTGTGTGTGGCTGATTGCAACCATTTCTCACACAACGAGTGTCTTGTTGTGGGCTTTGGTCACATAAAATTATGCAAAATGTGGCCGTAGGTGTTAAAAAGTGTGACCACATGCTCGTTTAAGTGAGGTAAACTTGTATTTTGTGTGACTACTTTCCATGCAATGACCACTTTATTTTTATGTGTGTGTGGTTGATTGCAACCATTTGGTCACACAACGAGTGTCTTGTTGTGGGCTTTAGTGACATTAAATTATGCCAAATGTGGCTGTGGGTGTTAAATAGTGTGACCATATGCTCTTTTAAGTGAGGTAAACTTGTATTTATGTGAGGTAAACTTGTATTTTGTTTGACTATTGTCCATGGAATTGTCACTTAATTTTTATTTGTGTGTGCTGATTGCAACTATTTTTTCACACAACGAGTGTCTTGTTGTGGGCTTTGGTCACATAAAATTATGCCAAATGTGGCCGTAGGTGTTAAAAAGTTTGACCATATGCTGTTTTAAGTGAGGTAAACTTGTATTTTGTGTGACTATTGTCCATGCAATGGCCACTTTATTTTTATTTGTGTGTGGTGATTGCAACCATTTGGTCACACAACGATTGTCTGTCTGGGGCTTGGTCCATTAAAATTATGTCAAATGTGGCCGTAGGTGTAAAAAAGTGTGACCAATATGCCTGTGGCTTTAAATGAGGTAAACTTGATTTTGTGTTACTATTGTCCATGCATTGGCCACTTTATTTTTATGTGTGTGTGGCTGATTGCAACCATTTCTCACACAACGAGTGTCTTGTTGTGGGCTTTGGTCACATAAAATTATGCAAAATGTGGCCGTAGGTGTTAAAAAGTGTGACCACATGCTCGTTTAAGTGAGGTAAACTTGTATTTTGTGTGACTATTTTCCATGCAATGACCACTTTATTTTTATGTGTGTGTGGTTGATTGCAACCATTTGGTCACACAGCGAGTGTATTGTTGTGGGCTTTGGTCACATAAAATTATGCCAAATGTGGTTGTGGGTGTTAAATAGTGTGACCATATGCTCTTTTAAGTGAGGTAAACTTGTATTTAAGTGAGGTAAAGTTGTATTTTGTTTGACTATTGTCCATGGAATTGTCACTTAATTTTTATTTGTGTGTGCTGATTGCAACTATTTTTTCACACAACGAGTGTCATGTTGTGGGCTTTGGTCACATAAAATTATGCCAAATGTTGCCGTAGGTGTTAAAAAGTTTGACCATATGCTGTTTTAAGTGAGGCAAACTTGTATTTTGTGTGACTATTGTCCATGCAATGGCCACTTTATTTTTATGTTTGTGTGGTTGATTCCAACCATTTGGTCACACAACGAGTGTCTTGTTGTGGCCTTTGGTGACATTAAATTATGCCAAATGTGGCTGTGGGTGTTAAATAGTGTGACCATATGCTCTTTTAAGTGAGGTAAACTTGTATTTAAGTGAGGTATTGTTGTATTTTGTTTGACTATTGTCCATGGAATTGTCACTTAATTTTTATTTGTGTGTGCTGATTGCAACTATTTTTTCACACAACGAGTGTCTTGTTGTGGGCTTTGGTCACATAAAATTATGCCAAATGTGGCCGTAGGTGTTAAAAAGTTTGACCATATGCTGTTTTAAGTGAGGTAAACTTGTATTTTGTGTGACTATTGTCCATGCAATGGCCACTTTATTTTTATTTGTGTGTGGCTGATTGCAACCTTTTGGTCACACAACGAGAGAATTGTTGTGTGCTTTGGTCACATACAATTATGCCAAATGTGGCCGTAGGTGTTAAAAAGTTTGACCATATGCTGTTTTAAGTGAGGTAAACTTGTATTTTGTGTGACTATTGTCAAATGCAACGACCTCTTTATTTTTATTTGTATGTGGCTGATTGCAACGTTTTGGTCACAGAACGAGTGTCTTGTTGTGTTCTTTGGTCACATAAAATTATGCCAAATGTGGCCGTAGGTGTTAAAAAGTGTGACCACATGCTCTATTAAGTGAGGTAAATTGTACTTTGTGTGACTATTGTCAAATGTAACGACCTCTTTATTTTTATTTGTGTGTGGCTGCTTGCAACCTTTTGGTCACACAACGAGTGTCTTGTTGTGTGCTTTGATTCCCTACAATTATGCCAAATGTGGCCGTCGGTGATAAAAAATGAGACCATATGCTGTTTTAAGTGAGGTAAACTTGTATTTGGTGTGACTATTGTCCATGCAATGACCACTTTAATTTTATTTGTGTGTGGGTGATTGCAACCATTTGGTCACACAACGATTGTCTTGTTGTGGGCTTTGGTCACATAAAATTATGTCAAATGTGGTCGTAGGTGTTAAAAAGTGTGACCATATGCTGTTTTAAGTGAGGTAAACTTGTATTTTGTGTGACTATTGTCCATGCATTGGCCACTTTATTTTTATGTGTGTGTGGCTGATTGCAACCATTTCTCACACAACGAGTGTCTTGTTGTGGGCTTTGGTCACATAAAATTATGCAAAATGTGGCCGTAGGTGTTAAAAAGTGTGACCACATGCTCGTTTAAGTGAGGTAAACTTGTATTTTGTGTGACTATTTTCCATGCAATGACCACTTTATTTTTATGTTTGTGTGGTTGTTTCCAACCATTTGGTCACACAACGAGTGTCTTGTTGTGGGCTTTGGTGACATTAAATTATGCCAAATGTGGCTGTGGGTGTTAAATAGTGTGACATTATGCTCTTTTAAGTGAGGTAAACTTGTATTTAAGTGAGGTAAACTTGTATTTTGTTTGACTATTGTCCGTGGAATTGTCACTTAATTTTTATTTGTGTGTGCTGATTGCAACTATTTTTTCACACAACGAGTGTCTTGTTGTGGGCTTTGGTCATATAAAATTATGCCAAATGTGGCCGAAGGTGTTAAAAAGTTTGACCATATGCTGTTTTAAGTGAGGTAAACTTGTATTTTGTGTGACTATTGTCCATGCAATGGCCACTTTATTTTTATTTGTGTGTGGCTGATTGCAACCTTTTGGTCACACAACGAGAGAATTGTTGTGTGCTTTGGTCACATAAAATTATGCCAAATGTGGCCGTAGGTGTTAAAAAGTGTGACCAAATGCTCTTTTAATTGACGTAAACTTGTATTTTGTGTGACTATTGTCCATGCAATGGCCACTTTATTTTTATGTGTGTGTGGCTGATTGCGACCATTTGTCACACAACGAGTGTCTTGTTGTGGGCTTCGGTCACATAAAATTATGCAAATGTGGCCGTAGGTGTTAAAAAGTGTGACCACATGCTCTTTTAATTGAGGTAAACTTGTATTTTGTGTGACTATTGTCCATGCATTGGCCACTTTATTTTTATGTGTGTGTGGCTGATTGCAACCATTTGTCACACAACGAGTGTCTTGTTGTGGGCTTTGGTCATGTTGGTACACCATGTGTGACGATAGCAGTCTAATCGATTTGCATTATGATTTAGGTAATATTCTGAGTTAACCAGTATTTTGATATATATGTTTAATATGTGTTTGTTTGTTATTGATTGTGTGTTTGAACTTGATGTAACATATTACAAGAAGTTCATACATAAAGGTCAAAGATTATGTCAAGCATAAGTTAAAACATAAGTTTCATCACTTAAGTGTTTAAGTGTATTGGCTAGATTCGAATAGGTTAAGGAAGGCATTCGAATCTGTGATAGATTCGAATGTATCCTTAGATTCGATGCGCTAGATTCGAATCTGTCAGGATGACAGATTCGAATGGGCCTTAGGCCAGATTCGAGGTTGGCCCACAACAGACTCGAATCAGGGTCTATAATTAGGGATAGACTCGAATAATTAAGTGACTTTTTGCAGAATTCGTGAGGAATTGAGCATTAAGCGATCTCGAGTTTATCAGCTAGGTGAGTCCCGTTTCGGAGAGAATTAGTACGTAGGATCGTTCGTGTGTCGTTCGTTCAGCGTCTAATAGTCTCCGTGTTTCCGTTGGTTGAGGGTTGTCCGTCTGACCGTCAACGAGGATTCCGCACTAGTTAACGGATCCGCGTCTAGATAGATCTTGCAGTCGTAGACCTTACAGTTTGTTTTCAGCCTTTGCATCAACTGCGTAGGCTAGATAAGCGGAACAACCCTTAGCAACGTGCTTTCGGGCTTTTATGATTGAAATAAGGCATAAGTCGCCTTTGTGTCCGTCACCATATATACAAATGTCTCGGCCCTCAGGGGTAGTAATCTTGATCATTCTTTTCTTGCACACTATTTGAGCCTCATTATGGACAAGCTAGTGCATACCCACAATGACATCAAATTCCCCGAACTCCATGGGAATTAAGTCTGAATTGATAACTACATCCTCGTTATTGCTAGCAGTTTCAATGTCAAGCACAAACTGCAAGTTTGATGTAGGCATGTTAAGTTGACGAGCAAATGAAGTGGAGACAAACGAACGATTGGCTCCAGAATCAAACAGAATGCGTGCAGGAATTGAATTAATTAAGAACGTACCAGTGACCACCTCCGGGTCACCTTTTTCTTCCTCAGCTGTGATCTGGAAAGCCCTTGTTGGAGCCCTCTGAGTTTGAACCCTGCGAGCAGTAAAAGCTCTAGAAGATCTCATTGTTGATTGATGAGCACTCTAATCTATTGGGGGTCTTGGGCAGTCTTTCGCAAAATGACCAAGTCTATGCAGTTGTAGCATGCATCGCCTTTTCGAGGACAATGCTCCCAGTGATGGCTGACGGGCCGTCATTGTGACCCGCAGAAATAATCCTTATATCCACAGTTTAACTCAGAGAAGTATGGGTCGATTCCGCAGGGAGTGTGTTTGTAATTAGGGTTAGGCAAATAGTCTTATAAGTTTTATTGAAAGCACTGTAAATTGTGAATTTGTGGATTTGAATGATTTGTTTAGATCAATGACTACTATTGCTTTGGGACTAAAATTAATGACAAAATAACTAACGTAATAGATTAACAATCACATAGACATAATTAATTGCGCGACTAAATTACTCAAACATGTTTTAACCATAAATCTCGGCATAGCGCATGCAATATTCATTACTTGTCTTAAACCCTAAGCTAATGGACTCGGCACAAATAATAATACCACTATAAACTATCTTGCTTTTACCAATCATAACATACAATCATAAACATAGTTGAATGCTTATCATTTGCATACACATAGAGTATCTCAATTAATACGAATACATCAAAACATTTAGAAATTAAAGTAGAGTAAACTTAGCCGTAGATCTTCCGCAAACGGCTAATGGGATTAGCCGCTCATCGTATGCTCTTCAACAATGTAGATCTGAGTCATCTTGTAGCTTGCGAATCACCGTCTTCGTTCTTGTTTCGTAGATCCACTCCGGCAGGGCTTCGCCAACACTTTCACACACGTCGGGGCTCTTCTCCAAGGCTGTCATCGACCTCTATTTATAGAAGAGTGGAGATTAGGGTTCCACAGGCTGGAAAGCACATTTTTGTGCCGTCCCATCGCAGGCCAGGCGCAGGCCTGCGCCCCCCTGCGCCTGGGGTACGGCTAGGGTTACGCTGGAATGCATCTGGACAGCTGGAACTCTTCTGTTGTGGAGCGCAGGGTGGCGCAGGCCTGCGCCCCCTTCGGCTCGGTTTGCTCTGATTTTTCTTGAGTTGCTTTCTTTTGACCTCTTGACCCTGAAACACAAACTTGGAGTAATAATGTGGATTTTATGAAGTATCGGTGCTTAAAATGAACATAAAATGACTCTGAGACATATAAAATTATAGACTTATCAAACCTCCCCAACTTAACTCTTGGTCGTCCCCGAACAAACTTTTGGAATCAGAACTACTATGTACCGGGCATATATTAGCAGTGTCTCTAGGAATTCTATGTTAAGCTAGCCTTCGCACTAATGCATTAAAATTTTTAACATGTGAATTGAAGACGTTTTCAGTTACAATGTACTTCCCTTAGAATTTATATAATATATCTCACTCTTGTAAATACCCTTTTAGCTCAAGGTTACAATACTTAAAACATGTAGGTCTTTCGAACATCTTTTCCTCTTTGCATGTTTACGACAACTTTTTCTTTTTAACACCATGCTTCTATCTATTTTCTTTTTAAAAGTAGATTAGCTAGATGGTCCATGTAACGAGATTTCGGTCAACCACTCCCAAACCAAATGGTTTTAGGGGATTAGGCATGAATGGTACCCGTACGGACTTAGTTTCCCGAACCATCTAGACTACAATTAACTCATTTTTTAGGCTAAAACATGATTAAGTTCTCCCCCTTATTGCATGGGTTTCCAAAATCTTTCGACACGTTACTTATATTTAAGCTCAAATAAATTTTAACGTACTTCAATTCACTTTACATGGCAAAAGTTTTAATTATTATTACGACTCTTTTCTTAATTATAAAACATCCTGTCAACACTAGCCAATTTCCTCGTACATGTATTTTCTATTTATCATCATGTTCCACGGTCTGATCGACAAACAAGACTCGATTGGGGAAAATACGACAGACTACATAAACATTATAGCTCTAAATAGGACTCGGCTAAGACTAAAAATAAATAAAAACTACGATAAACAAATTAAATGCATACAAGAAATAAAGTAAAATAAAAGACAGAAAAAGTAAAGAATAAGGAAGGGTAGTACCCGATCATTCGAATGGAGGAGGCGGAGGAGGAGGACCGAAGACGCTGTTGAAGAAGTTGGTATACTGGTTTTCGCCGGTGGTGAATTGTGCTGTCGGTTGAACCAAGTGAGGGGGAATCGGGTCTGGGAGGTCCTGCCTGCCATGCGCCGGATAATGCTGATAAGAATCTATGGCAGGATTGTTGGCCTGGTAATTGGGCATCGTGTAATCATCATAGGACTGATATGGCATACCAGCTACGGGGTCCTCGTGATGTCGCACTCCCTCCCAGTATGCCCCATTATGGTGCTGGTAATAGGCATTTTGGTATGTCAGGGCTCTCTGCCCGTCCTGAAGCTGATCTACCCGAGCCGTCAAGTGATCGACACTCTCATAAAAATGGGACATACGCCCATTCATCTCATCTAATCTCCTGGTTACATCCTCTCGGAACTCACCCTGACCCACTGCTAAGTCCTTTATCCACCTCATCATACGGTCAAAATCAACGCCGTCATTACCTCGGCAGCGCGAGGTAGACGCCCCTAGGTTCGGCTCTTCTTGCCGAACTCCCGCCTCAATAGCGGCCTTCTCCTCTCTCTCTCCTCTCATCCTTAGTGTATTCCTCGATATACGACTGATTTTTTTCCTTGTCGAATATCTCAAACCCTTCGTCAACTTCCCTAAAAATCAATGTAGGGAACATGGTGGCCGTAATGAACGTCGCCGAAATGGGGGAAAGCATGGAATCGGGTGAAAGTGAACCCGTCCTCTCAAGGAACTTAGAGATCAACCAAGCATAGGGGATGATCGTCCTCTCTCTCGTATCATACATAGCCCAATTATCATTCATGACTGTCCATGCGAAAGACAGTCTGGGCTTACCCTTAAGAAGGGCGTGTAGGACCGTGATATCCCTATGTCTGACCTTAGACATGTCACTATCACGAGGCAAGATGTTCACAATAATCTTGAGAAGCACCATACACCTCGGAGTCAAAGCCCTACGGCTGTTAGAGGAGGAGGACTCAGATTCCAAAATGGATGGAATAAAAACTCTACTCACCTGCTCTGTCCACTCCCCTGACCAAGTCATGTCAGTAAAGGCCAACTGGGCCTCATTCTTATACTCATACCCCCGCTGGTTAGACCCATCGTGGCATACCCCCCGTATCTAC
This sequence comes from Centrapalus pauciflorus, assembly GCA_020465985.1. Lineage (NCBI taxonomy): Eukaryota > Viridiplantae > Streptophyta > Magnoliopsida > Asterales > Asteraceae > Centrapalus > Centrapalus pauciflorus. The sequence goes on along the minus strand of JAANYP010003880.1, from coordinate 1,116,404 downwards.
ATTAAATAATTGGCGAAGGATTTGCGCATCCATCGCCACATCCTTACCGTGGACGGTTGCTATCAATCTAAAGTCGTTCGGTGAACGATCTGTCTCCCTCCGTAGGGTAGACATCCACTCAACCACATCGGCCTGATAAATATTGAGGCCGCCCATCTCAAGCACACTCTCCCAACCCAAATAGTAAAACTGGTATGGAATCCCATAATCCTCAATGTCACTCCTCCTAACCCTCTTTAAGAGCTAACACCTTATTTGAATATTTCCTATATAAAAATAAGGGCGTTCTAATATTTTCAGGGTGTTGGGATAATAGGAAATTCAGAGTCCAATCTATAGGTACGTTGACATTTTGAGTTCTTTGTCTCGTTCTCCTCGACATCTACAATTTGTGCCAACCAACCACAATATGTATGAGATAAATCAAATAATGTAACCTATAATTACATTTTGCACAATTACGCCCACTTTAAAGATGCATATATATATATATATATATATATATATATATATATATATATATATATGCACTCTTTTACGCTCTAATTTTGCATCCCATGTATATAGTCTATAATTTGCCATTATTTTAATAACTAAACTTATATCATATATATCAATAAAATCCATTTAGCACATAAAATTAATTTCTAGCTAATCACCCAAGTGTTTATAATTTTAACATTATATGCACATTTAGGCAACCAACTTTATAAATCCAAATTAATTTTTAGAAATTAACCATGGCAAATTAACTAAAATAGCAAATAAACACATATCTCATAAAACATATATCAAGGTTATCATCAAATTCATGCAATTTCAAATACTTTGACTCTAAAAAGTCAAAATCACCATGAAAACTCCATGGATGACCATGAAGCTCAAGCTTTCATTTTTTCTCAAAAAGTATGAAATAAGTTGCAATTACTTAATAAAAACATTAACCTTAGTGATTGGAAGCTTAAGTTGGTAATAATCTAGCCTTTTTCTTCACCACTTTCTCCACCCAAAAATCTTTCAAAATGATGAATCTACCCACAAAGAGGTCATATCTAGCCTAGATCTTTGATATTTATGAAAATGTGGGTGTTTTGGGGCTTAGATTTGCAACTTTTTGGCACAAAAATGGGGTTTTTGGAGGTATGGCCGCACACCAAGCGTAGACCAAGCTTCTAGGGTTTGTGGAAATGACAAGTGAAGCTTGAATCTGGTTTTAAGCTCGACGGGACGCAAGGCCAACGCAAGCATGCGCCCCCCTGCGCCTAAATTTATTGATTTTTCAAATTTTTACTGTTTTGGTACGCGGGTGTAAGGTCACCTACCTACGGATCCAATCTTGACGCGACACCATCCAACGAGTGTGGAATCCTCGTTAGCGGCTTAGCGGATTGATCACACACATGAAACACGCAGACACACACGATGATAGACGTAAACTAGAACGTCCCGACATGTGATTCTCTCCAAGAACACACTAAAACGTCTCTGCAAGTTCGTAATCGCCCGGGATGATTATTTCTGCAAAGATTGTTAATCAAAACTGATTAACTCTTAATTATAATCTTCAGATTCGAACTTGATCTGGACAAGTTCGAGAAGGCCCAAGCCCATGAACTTGTCCACCATAAGTTCGAATCTAGACCTTTGAACTTATTCTAGAAGTTGTCTTTGAACTTGTTCTAGAACTTATGTTTGAACTTACCTTTGAACTTATGTTTGAACTTATTGTAAAACATCAATTACAACCAAGTTCAAACATATATACAAACAATACCAATATCAAACATATATCAAACATGTACTAATATGCAATTACGAACAATTTGACTATTACAAAATATCATCTATACTTAGACTGCTATTGTCACACGGGATGCACTAACAGACTCTCTGACCTGAAACTCTAACTCGGACATCCGGCGATCCGCGTAACTCTTCTGGCGACTCTGAGCTGTCCTAATCCGTTGCTAAATCATAGCGACCTTGTCGCTCGTCTCCTGAAGAACCTCAGGCCCGCTGATAGGACGCTCCCCTACCTCTCCTCAACATACCGGAGTCAAACACTTAGGGCCATAAAGAGCCTCGAATGGAGGCATGCCGATAGACACGTGGTAGCTGTTATTATATGCGAACTCAACAAGCGGCAAATGAATATCCCAGCTACCCCCGAAATCGATCACACAGGCCCGCAGCATACCCTCCAATGTCTGATTAGTCCGCTCTGTCTGACCCCCTATCTGCGGATGATAGGCCGTACTCAGCCTAACTCGGGTGCCCAACTCCCTCTGAAAGCTCTGCCAGAATCGCAACACAAATCGGCTATCTCGGTCAGACGTGATAGATCTCGGAACCCCATGTCTCGCAACAATCTCACTGATATAGAGGCACGCTAACTGATCCATCGAAATGGTCCCACAAATGGCCAAGAAGTGGGCGCTCTTCGTAAGCCGATCCACAATAACCCAGATCATATCATTCCCACGAACAGTCCGCGGGAGTCTCACTAAGAAGTCCATGGTGATATCATACCACTTCCACTCTGGAATCTCTAATGGCTGAAGTCTGCCATGCGGCTTCTGATGCTCACTCTTAACCCTCAGACACGTCATACATGCCTCCACATACTTCCCTACGTCCATCTTCATCCCTAGCCACCAATAGTGAACCCGCAGATCTCGGTACGTCTTCGTGCTGCCCGGATGGATCGACAATCTAGACTTATGGGAATCATCTAGAATCAGCTGTCTCAAATTCCCTACTCGAGGGACCCACACTCGACCACGAAGGGTCATCAAACCTCTGTCATCTCTGCTCAACAACTCCAACTGACCAGCCAATCTCTCTCTCTCTCTGAACATTCTCGCCCCTTAGACCCTCCCCCTGAGCTAACCGCAGACAATCAATCAAGGTCGACGTGACCTCTAATCGAGAAGCTCTAGATGTAACCGTCTACTCATAAGATCTCCTGCTCAAAGCGTCCGCTACCACGTTAGCTTTCCCCGGGTGGTACTGGAAGTCACAATCATACTCCTTCAGGAGCTCCATGTTGCGCCTCTGTCTCATGTTCAGCTCCTTCTGACTGAACAGGTACTGCAAACTCTTATGGTCGGTATACACTGTGAAGCGCGTCCCATAAAGATAATGTCGCCATATCTTCAAGGCAAAGACTATGGGGTCCAACTCTAAATCAGGCACCGGCCGGCTCAACTCATAACTCCAAAGTTGTCTCGAGGCATAAGCAATCACCTTGCCTCTCTGCATCAGTACACACCCCAACCCGGTAAAGGAGGCATCACAATAAACAGCAAAATCCTCAGAACCCTCTGGCAGCGCTAAAATTGGAGCCCTACACAACCGACTCTTCAACTCTAGGAAAGCACTCTCCAGCTCCTCGGTCCACACGAATGGCACCGACTGCCTGGTCAACATCGTCAAAGGTACGGCAACCTGCGAAAAATTCTCAATAAACCGCCGATAATACCCTGCCAAACCCAAGAAGCTGCGAACCTCAGACACAGATGTGGGCTGGCCCCAACTCATAATAGCCTCAATCTTCGTAGGATCCACCTTAACGCCCTCGCTCGTCACCACATGCCCTAAGAACTGCACCTCTGGAAGCCAAAACTCGCACTTTGAAAACTTGGCATATAGCCTCTCTCGCTGCAGAGTACTCAGAACCTCTCTCAAATGATGGCTGTGCTCCTCGCTACTCCTCGAGTAGATCAGAATGTCGTCAATAAACACTATCACAAACCGGTCGAGCATCGGCCTGCAGACCCTATTCATCAGGTTCATAAACGCTGCTGGGTCATTAGTCAGCCCGAACGGCATGACTAAAAACTCATAATGACCAAATCTGGTCCTGAATGCAGTCTTAGCACATCCTCATCTCTGACCCGCAACTGATGATACCCGGAATGCAGATCAATATTCGAAAAGAAGCTCGCCCCCTGAAGCTGATCAAAAAGATTATCAATCCTTGGCAAGGGACAACGGTTCCTCACCGTTACCCTATTAAGCTCTCGATAATCTATACACATACACATCGTCTCATCCTTCTTCTTCACAAATAACAGAAGAGCTCCCCACGGAGAAGAACTGGGGCAAATAAACTCCCGATCTAAAAGATCCTGAAGCTGCATCATCATCTCGCGCATCTCAGTATGAGCTAGTCGATACGGCGTGCGCGCAATAGGAACGGCCCTGGGAACTAGGTCGATCCTAAACTCAACCTGCCGGTCAGGCGGCAGACCCGACAACTCATCTGGAAACACGACAGGGAAATCTCTAACTATAGGCACATCACTGACCTCCCTTTTCTCCTTCTTCGCATTTACCACATAAGCCAGATAGGTGGCACACCCATTCGCCACATACCTCTGCGTCTGCGCCATCGACACCATACTCATCTCTCATCTGCGCCTCTCGCCATACACAATCGCTGACTCTGAATCAGAAATCAGGATACAAATCATCTTCTTAGAACAGAAGATATTCGCCTGACGCGCTGTCAGCCAATCCATGCCAATAATGGCATCGAAACTGATAATCTCCATAGGCATCAAGTCTACGGGAATCGGTGACCGTCTATCTCTAATGCACAATCTCTAACACAGTACTACCATCAACACGCTCAACAATAACAGGCATAGATAACTCAGATGAAGGCATAACAAAATAATCACAGAAGGAGGCAGATACATTAGAACGATCAGATCCCGAATCAAACAAAATAAAGGCACACAGTCCATTAAGGATGAACGTACCAGATACAACATCAGGCGACTCACACGCCTCCTCGGCAGTAGCCTGAAAAACCCTGCCACGAGCCCTCGGTGCTCCTCCTCCCCGACGTGCTGAAGATGATCCAGAAGCACCGGTCCCACTCGAACTCGATCCGGGAAACCCTGCACCAGGATTCGGGCAATCCCGAGACATATGACCTGGCTTCCCACATCAGAAGCACATGGACTCCTGTGAAGTGCATACAGCAGCAGTGTGACCAAACTGGCCATATCGAAAGCAACGAAGATGCTCCGGGGCACACGACCCTGCATGGCGATGATGGCACCGCTGACAATCTCTCTCTACCGATGCCGAACTCTCAACTCTACTGCCAGAATCCCTAAATCCCCTCCCAACACTCCCCTGGCTCTGACTATGCCTCTGACCCTGAGCCTGCTGTCGCTGCCCCTACTGTCTCTGACCACCCCGACCCTGTTCCTGACTCTGGCCAGCCCCCGACTGCCTATCATCCCGTCCCTGATCTCGCTGGGCCCCTGAACTCTGGCCCTGCTGCTCAGAATACCCGCCCTGACGGCTCTCTCTGTAAAACCTCGAAGTCCCCGAACTCTGACCCTGTCTCGACGGCTCGGTACGCTGTCGCTGGGGAGCCGACTGCTCCCGCTGTCTCTCAACCTCCCGCTCTCGGCGGCGGGCATACTCCATGGCCGAAGCAAATGTGGGGTCATGCAGAATCCCCACAAACTCTCGGATATCTGGCCTCAAACCCTCGATAAACATATTGACCTTTCGGTCCTCTGTGGCTACCTGATGCGGCGCAAACTGTGCTCTATTATTAAATATATCAATGTACTCCTGAACAGATTTGGATCCCTGCTGCAGATGGATAAACTCTCGCTCCAGCTCTCTCCTCGTATCCAGCGGGCAATACTGCAGCTCAAACTCTGTACGAACTCCTCCCAAGACATCAAGTAGGCCTCATCGACTCCCTGGGCGCTGACAATTGAACTCCACCATCTCAATGCCCCTCCCTTCAGAAGGTAGGGGGCATAACTCACCCTATCTGCTCGATCCACATGCGCTATACGAAAAGCAGCCTCAACCTCTCTCTACCAATCCAGTGCCTTCGAGGCACCAACTCCACCAAAGAACTCTGAAGTACGACCCGTCATAAAGTCCTTAAAGAACCCTCTTGATGGCTGGATAGAAGAAGCACCAGCTCCAGAACTCTGGCCTCCCTCGGGCGGAGGCACCGCACCTCGACCCTACCCACACCCTGACCCGGAAAACGCTCATCCAAGATCTGGCCTATCACATAATATAAGTCAGACCTACGCAAGGGCTCATCATCCCTATGGTCATCCCCCTGAGGCCCGTTGCCCTGACGGTCCATAACAACCTGCCCAATGAAATAATAACATGAATTAACTCTACAAGACTCTACACGCTACTCGTTTATCACCTAACACTCTACTTCGGATTACAATCCAAGGATCTAGACTCTGTGGTTTAAGCTTAATCATCCACTAGATACTTAATCTCTTAAACCTAGGCTCTGATACCAAGCTTGTAACACCCTCGAACTAACTCAAATGCCACGTAAATAACACATCAACCTTGACATAATATAATAATCCCTACATTATTCCCAAGGCACATACGTGGAAACCCAATAATTTTAAAACTTTAATTATACAACAAATAGTCACGGGAATCCCTGAACATAACGTAACATATCCGAAGTATATACAAATAGTCCACAAAATATAACTACCTCTACACAGGGTAGCTAACGATTCCTCGAGAATATATAACAGCAAACCTATTTCGGTCCAGCAGGCCTACTAGCAGTCCGGTCACCTGACATACACATGACAACACACACAGGTTAGCTAAAGATGGTGAGAATGCAAGGGTTAAAGTACGATTATAAAACTCAATAAATAAATAAATCGATAGTAAAATGTTCAGCGTTCTCTACTGACCAACATATGAGATCCCACAAAGTAGCTCAGATAGATACTCAGCTCGTGTGGACGAATCCATGTACTTAAATCCCTGGACCGCACAAAGCAGTCGTCAGGACTCAAAAGGGAATCGGAAGCGACCCAACCCCTGCCCAGCCGTACGGTTTAATATCTCGATAGCTCAAGTGTCTCAAATCTCATATTATAAAATAAAGTTCACAATAGCCCAGTAATACATGCATGATAGTATTTCAATGAAAAGCTCGTAATAAAACTCATAATAATCTCGTGAAAAGCTCAATAAAAGATCATGCAAGTATGAATAAATAATCGTACAAGTATCTCAAGAAAAACATGCAAACTCACCTGCCCTGAAGACACACTACTAAGTCTCGGTTCCCTGCCCTTTCCCTACCCTATCAACGCGAGACCCTGAAATCACAACATTACAATCTCACCCCCAACAACTCTATACACTATTCCCAACAACTCACGAGACCCCAAAGACCCGAACACATAACTCACAGAACCCAAAAACCCCAGCCGCATCGCGGTCGCGATGACCCCAATCTCGGCCGTGCTCACATCGCGACCCGAGCTCAGACTCGAACCGCCTGCGATCAACCCAAGAACATCGCGGCCTGCGATAAGGGGATCACGGCCGCGCTCACGGACGAACAGCAGCAGGAATGCTCTGTTTTACAGCCAACCGGGGGAAATCTCCCCAATTCAATTTCAGCTCAATATAACTCAATTAATAAACTTCGAATTTGCTCAGAATAACATATAAACTCAATTCAATTACTTGGTAACAACTAACCACAATAAATCCACAAATTGGGAGCCCAACTTACTTGATATTCGAGGGAGGATACTTGATGAAGAACTCAGAAACTTAACCTTGATTCTCAGCTCAATCCTTGATCTTGATGCTGGAATTCAATTCACACACAATTACAATTCAGCTCTGGCTTTTGGAAATGAACTGAAGAAACAAAAGAACCAGCAATATATACATTTTGGGTTTAACTCGGTCCGATACCCAAAATCCGATCCCGATACCCCAAAATACAAATTTATATCCCCGGGTCTCAAATTACATAATTAATCCAATGAAATAATTCCACGTACCTATCCCAAAAATGGGATGTTACATAAACCCTTACAAAAATGTTATAATTTTCATAGACTATTTCATAAATAGTGTTATTTTATAAATAATTATATTATATACATTTGATATAACATTTGTTACTACAAGATTAAGTTGATGAAGTGGTTAGATGTGTCTTTTGCAAGTATTTATTTTATAACACTATATTATTATATTAATGTCACTGTGACTTTTTTTAAAATCATAATATTGGCAACGTACTTAGCTATGTGTCATTGTCATTGTATTAGTAATATATTAATGTCATCACTTCTATATTAGCTTTGTGAGTGTTCGGCACATAGTTTTTAAGAGTTTATACTTTGTAAAAAAATAATTTATTATTAAAGAAGTTCTATTTTGTTGAAAAAGTTTGAGTATTTTATATTGGGTTAATATTAAAAAAATTTCATTAATTTTTTTTATTGTCATGATTATGTCCCTAAACTATTTTTTATTGTTTAAATCGATAAACTATTTTTCTCTTATTTAAAAATGTATATCTGACTTGTTTGATCGGTTACCAAACAAGTAACCTTAGTTTTTTCATTTGATTAATATTGGAAAAAAACCTCATTCTTTCATATTTTAGCGATTAAGTCCCTAAACTTTTTTTTATCAGTTGTGTTTTACCAACTAATTCGGTAGCTGGTCAAAATAATACGCTTTTGAATAAGACAAACACAGTTTAGAGACTTAATCAATTGAAAAATATGTTTAATGACTTGTTGGGAAATATTCTAAGTATGTCAAGCTGTTAGTTAGATTTCTCAAACTGTTAGTAGATTTTCTGTGTAAGTACAAAGTTCAACCTGTTAGTTGAAGAAGTTCGAGCTGCTAGTTCAAAAGTTCAAGCTGCCAGTGTTAAAGCTCAAGCTGCTCAACAGATAGACTTCAAGCTGCTCAATAAACAGAAAGTGCTGATATTCAGGAAAAGATATATTCGAAGATTCAAGCATATCTACTATCAGAGAAATCAAAGTTTATCAAGGAAACAAATCAGAAAACAGTATATATACATAGAATAGGTTTTTCTAATGTAAGTCTGCACGTAAAAGTTTATTCAGTTGTAATTGTCTTTCTGATTAAGTTTTCATAAGCCTCTAAGGTTGTAAAACCCTAGGAACAATTTGTGTTCATCGTCTAATCAAACAGATTAGAGGTGATTGTAATCATTGAGTTTGGCAATACAAATGACATTTGATTATTGATTGTGTTTATGTGATTATTTGTGTTGAAAGCTTTTCTTAAAACAATTAAGTGTTATTCCGCAAACTTCTTAATTGGACTTTGATTCAATACAAGGTTATTGGTTTATACTCTGATTAATTCAAACCAGTTAATCTTAGGTAGTGATTTTGATCTTGACAAGTGGTATCAGAGCCACAGGTCTTTCTTCGTTTTCAAAGTCAGAAGCTTTCTTTTAAATTTTTTTTAATTTTCTGCAATGGAATATGATAATAATAGTAGTGGATCTGGGCAAGGACTCAAAGTGCCTATGCTCAAACCCACTGAGTTTGAGATGTGGAAACTCAGGATTCAACAACACATTCAATTTATTGATTATGCAATATGGGAAGCTGTTGAATTTCCTCCTGTAGTTGATCCTGAACTTGATGCTGAGGGCAAACCCATAAAAACTCTTCCAAAAACTGAACTTGAAAGAAAGGCTAGAATGAATGAAGGGAAAGCTATTACACTTCTACAGATAGCCATTCCTAATGCTTATCAACACCAGTTTAAAAAGTTTTAACTGCTCATTCTCTTTGGATTGCTTTAGAGAAAACATTTGCTGGCAATGCTAGCACCAAGAGAAATCAAAAGGATCTTTTGAAACGGCAGTATGAGAACTTTTGTGGTGGCAAGAATGAAAACCTTACTCAAATATTTGACAGGTTTAACAAACTGATAGGTGAATTGGAGAGTGCCAAAGTCAGCTTGGATCAAGATGAAGTACACAGAAAATTTCTAAGATCTCTTGGAGAAGAGTGGACAGTCTATGCTGCACAATGGAGAACCAAAGATACCATTGATGTAATAGAGTTGGATGATCTTTACAACAGTCTGAGAGTGTTTGAAACTGAGATTGAAACTAAAAAGAAATCCTTTACTTATAATCATAACACTGCTCTACTGTCATCTGAAAAATCTAATTGTTGTGATTCCTTTTCAGGTGCAGATGGTAACTCTACTCAAGTTCATTATGATGCTTTTGTTGCCAGTGATGGATTGTTTGCTCTAAATGCTGAAGATTTAGAACAGATCCATCCAGATGATCTAGAGGAGATGGACTTGAAATGGCAGCATGCAATGTTGACTATGAGGGTTAAAAGGTATCTGAAAAGAACTGGCAGATCCAACTTTCAAGCCAGACCTGAAGGGAAACCAGCATTTAATAAATCCAAAGTTGAATGCTTTAAATGTCACAAGCTTGGTCACTTTGCCAGAGAATGCAGATCCCAAGGTCAACAGCCACCAAGACCCCAGCAAACCAATCAAGCTTCATCATCACAAGCACTTGTCTCTCAAGAAGACAATGTGTTTGACTGGAGTGATCAGACAGAGGAAGAATTTCAAAATCAAGCTCTAATGGCAGAAACATCAAATGTCACCTCCACTAAACTACCATCTGAGGTAAATGCTAAACTCTGCTCTCAAACATGCAAAAATATGGTTAAAAAGTACAGAGATCATAATGAGAGCATGTGGAAAACTCTAGCTAAGATGGAAGAAAGGAGATATGAGCACATGCAGGCCATAGAAGATCTTGAAAAACAGATCAATGACTATAAGGATAATGAGATTCAAATTGGACATGATAGAACATATCATGAGTGGGAGAAAAAGGAGCTGAATAATAAAATAGAGTCCCTAAATAAGAAATTAGATGAGGCTGATCAGAAGGTGTTTGAAGCTAATAAGAAACTAGAATCTGTCAATATAGATCTAGGAAACTTCAAATTGGCAAATCAAAAGCTGGAACACCTAATGGAAGTTCAATTTAAAGATAGGGTAAAATCTCAGCTCAATCCTAAAGAAGGTATAGGATACAGAGCCACTCCACCTCCATACAACAACAAATACCTTCACCCAATGAGTGAAGTTGCTGATAGACTTGTTAATGAACCATTAAATGAGTCTATGACCACTGTAGATCCTGTTCTTGAAAATAATCCTGAATCTAAAGAAGATCTGATTCAAAATGAAGAGTGTGAGTGCAAAGAGGTTAAGAAAGATCACAAAACAATGAGTGCACCTATAGCAGCCCCAAACCCCAGTAAGAAAGGAAAAGAGAAGATGAGTGTATGCCATGCTGCTCCACATATTTCTGTACCTTCTAACTGTAACACTGCATCTTCCTCAAAAGGTAATATAAGGGGTAAGACTGTTCCAATCTGCACATGTCAAAAGCATGGTATCCAAAAATTTCCCAAGCAACAGCAGGTAAGGAGAAATCAAAGGAACAAGAACCAGCTATGGTCCAATAAAACTGGTTCTCAAATCAAAACAGTAGCAGGAATGCTCTGTTTTACAGCAGACAGGGGGAAATCTCCCCAATTCAATTTCAGCTCAATATAACTCAATTAATAAACTTCGAATTTGCTCAGAATAACATATAAACTCAATTCAATTACTTGGTAACAACTAACCACAATAAATCCACAAATTGGGAGCCCAACTTACTTGATATTCGAGGGAGGATACTTGATGAAGAATTCAGAAACTTAACCTTGATTCTCAGCTCAATCCTTGATCTTGATGCTGGAATTCAATTCACACACACTCACAATTCAGCTCTGGCTTTTGGAAATGAACTGAAGAAACAAAAGAACCAGCAATATATACGTTTTGGGTTTAACTCGGTCCGATACCCAAAATCCGCCCGGGTCCCAAATTACATAATTAATCCCATGAAATAATTCCACGTACCTATCCCAAAAATGGGATGTTACATAAACCCTTACTAAAATGTTATAATTTTCATAGACTATTTCATAAATAGTGTTATTTTATAAATAATTATATTATATACATTTGATGTAACATTTATTAGTATAAGATTAAGTTGATGAAGTGGTTAGATGTGTCTTTTGCAAGTATTTATTTTATAACATTATATTAATATATTAATGTCACTGTGACTTTTTTAAAAATCATAATATTGGCAACGTACTTAGCTATATGTCATTGTCATTGTATTAGTAATATATTAATGTCTTCACTTCTATATTAGCTTTGTGAGTGTTTGGCACATAGTTTTTAAGAGTTTATACTTTGTAAAAAAATAATTTATTATTAAAGAAGTTCTATTTTGTTGAAAAAGTTTGAGGATTTTATATTGGGTTAATATTAAAAAAAAATCTCATTAATTTTTTTTATTTTCATGATTATGTCCCTAAACTATTTTTTATTGTTTAAATCGATAAACTATTTTTCTCTTATTTAAAAATGTATATCTGACTTGTTTGATCGGTTACCAAACAAGTAACCTTAGTTTTTTCATTTGATTAATATTATAAAAAACCTCATTCTTTCATATTTTAGTGATTAAGTCCCTAAACTTTTTTAATCAGTTGTGTTTTACCAACTAATTCGGTAGCTGGTCAAAATAATACGCTTTTGAATAAGACAAACATAGTTTAGAGACTTAAACAATTGAAAAAAATGTTTAATGACTTGTTGGGAAATATTCTAAGTATGTCAAGCTGTTAGTTAGATTTCTCAAACTGTTAGTAGATTTTCTGTGTAAGTACAAAGTTCAAGCTGTTAGTTGAAGAAGTTCGAGCTGCTAGTTCAAAAGTTCAAGCTGCCAGTGTTAAAGCTCAAGCTGCTCAACAGATAGACTTCAAGCTGCTCAATAAACAGAAAGTGCTGATATTCAGGAAAAGATATATTCGAAGATTCAAGCATATCAACTATCAGGGAAATCAAAGTTTACCAAGGAAACAAATCAGAAAGAAGTATATATACAATAGGTTTTTCTAATGTAAGTCTGCACGTACAAGTTTATTCAGTTGTAATTGTCTTTCTGATTAAGTTTTCATAAGCCTCTAAGGTTGTAAAACCCTAAAAACAATTTGTGTTCTTCGTCTAATCAAACAGATTAGAGGTGATTGTAATCATTGAGTTTGGCAATACAAATGACATTTGATTATTGATTGTGTTTATGTGATTATTTGTGTTGAAAGCTTTTCTTAAAACAATTAAGTGTTATTCCGCAAACTTCTTAATTGGACTTTGATTCAATACAAGGTTATTGGTTTATACTCTGATTAATTCAAACCAGTTAATCTTAGGTAGTGACTTTGATCTTGACAAGTGGTATCAGAGCCACAGGTCTTTTCTCATTTTCAAAGTCAGAAGCTTTCTTTTAAATTTTTTTTTTAATTTTCTGCAATGGAATATGATAATAATAGTAGTGGATCTGGGCAAGGACTCAAAGTGTCTATGCTCAAACCCACTGAGTTTGAGATTTGGAAACTCAGGATTCAACAGCACATTCAATTTATTGATTATGCAATATGGGAAGCTGTTGAATTTCCTCCTGTAGTTGATCCTGAACTTGATGCTGAGGGCAAACCCATAAAAACTCTTCCAAAACTTGAACTTGAAAGAAAGGCTAGAATGAATGAAGTGAAAGCTGTTACACTTCTACAGATAGCCATTCCTAATGCTTATCAACACCAGTTTAAAAAGTTTTAACTGCTCATTCTCTTTGGATTGCTTTAGAGAAAACATTTGCTGCAATGCTAGCACCAAGAGAAATCAAAAGAATCTTTTAAAACGGCAGTATGAGAACTTTTGTGGTGGCAAGAATGAAAACCTTACTCAAATATTTGACAGGTTTAACAAACTGATAGGTGAATTGGAGAGTGCCAAAGTCAGATTATATCAAGATGAAGTAAACAAAAAATTTCTTAGATCTTTTGGTGAAGAGTGGACAGTCTATGCTGCACAATGGAGAACCAAAGATACTCTTGATGAAATAGAGTTGGATGATCTTTACAACAGTCTAGAGTGTTTGAAACTGAGATTGAAACTAAAAAGAAATCCTTTACTTATAATCATAACACTGCTCTACTGTCATCTGAAAAATCTAACTGTTGTGATTCCTTTTCAGGTGCAGATGGTAACTCTACTGAAGTTCATTATGATGCTTTTGTTGCCAGTGATGGATTGTTTGCTCTAAATGCTGAATATTTAGAACAGATCCATCCAGATGATCTAGAGGAGATGGACTTGAAATGGCAGCATGCAATGTTGACTATGAGAGCTAAAAGGTATCTGAAAAGAACTGGCAGATCCAACTTTCAAGCCAGACCTGAAGGGAAAGCAGCATTTGATAAATCCAAAGTTGAATGCTTTAAATGTCACAAGCTTGGTCACTTTGCCAGAGAATGCAGATCCCAAGGTCAACAACCACCAAGACCCCAGCAACCCAATCAAGCTTCATCATCACAAGCACTTGTCTCTCAAGAAGACAATGTGTTTGACTGGAGTCATCAGACAAATGAAGAATTTCAAAATCAAGCTCTAATGGCAGAAACATCAAATGTCACCTCCACTAAACTACCATCTGAGGTAAATGCTAAACTCTGCTCTCAAACATACAAAAATATGGTTAAAAAGTACAGAGATCATAATGAGAGCAAGTGCAAAACTCTAGCTAAGATGGAAGAAAGGAGATATGAGTACATGCAGGCCATAGAAGATCTTGAAAAACAGATCAATGACTATAAGGATAATGAGATTCAAATGGGACATGATAGAACATATCATGAGTGGGAGAAAAAGGAGCTGAATAATAAAATAGAGTCCCTAAATAAGAAATTAGATGAGGCTGATCAGAAGGTGTTAGAAGCTAATAAGAAACTAGAATCTGTCAATATAGATCTAGGAAACTTCAAATTGGCAAATCAAAAGCTGGAACACCTAATGGAAGTTCAATTTAAAGATAGGGTAAAATTTCAGCTCAATCCTAAAGAAGGTATAGGATACAGAGCCACTCCACCTCCATACAACAACAAATACATTCACCCAATGAGTGAAGTTGCTGATAGACTTGTTAATGAACCATTAGATGAGTCTATGACCACTGTAGATCCTGTTCTTGAAAATAATCTTTAATCTAAAGAAGATCTGATTCAAAATGAAGAGTGTGAGTGCAAAGAGGTTAAGAAAGATCACAAAACAATGAGTGCACCTATAGCAGCCCCAAACCCCAGTAAGAAAGGAAAAGAGAAGATGAGTGTATGCCATGCTGCTCCACATATTTATGTACCTTCTAAATGTAACACTGCATCTTCCTCAAAAGGTAATAAAAGGGGTAAGACTGTTCCAATCTGCACATGTCAAAAGCATGGTATCCAAAAATTTCCCAAGCAACAGCAGGTAAGGGGAAATCAAAGGAACAAGAACCAGCTATGGTCCAATAAAACTGGTCTCAAATCAAAACAGTCAAAAGATGTTTCCATTGTGGCAGGAAAAACCATTTGGCCAGACATTGCTTGTACAAACCATCTGTTGCAAAACAGACTGTGGTTCATAAACAAGCATTTGTTAAAAACATTAAAAATCTTAAGGTCAAACCACCTGTTTCACCAGTTCCAAAGAGAACCGTTGATCACAGGTTCTCAAAAGTCAATAAAAAACAGTCCACACACCAAAAACAAGTTTTAGCAAAACCAAAATCAAATTTTAAACAGATATGGTGTGTAAAAGGCAAAAACTCAGGTGAAACTGTTGATACAAAAGTTGAAACTGCCAAGCCTAAACTTGAAACTGTTAGTGCAAATTCTGAAGCTGTTAGCACTACAGACTCAGTTCAGACTGCTAGGTTCAAAACTAGGATTGGTGATGGATCATCTGAGAATGTTAGTGCAAAGGATGGACAAAACACCTGGATACCTCATGTGATAACTAAATACTCTCCACAGAATCCATCAGTGGATCTCACTAAGTATAATAAGTCAAAGACAGTGTTTAGTTATGTCAATGCACAAGGACAACCCAAAACCAACCTGGTTTGGGTTTACTCCACTACTAACTAAGCTTTTATTTGTGCAGGGCAACCACAGGTCACAACATAAAACAAGATGGCATTTGGACAGTGGATGCTCTAGGCACATGACAGGCAATTCTGAATGCTTGTCAAATTTCAAAGGCTTTGAAGGAGGTTTTGTTGCATTTGGAGGAAATTACAAGGGAGGTAAGGTCACAGGTAAAGGTACTGTCAAAGCAGGCAATATGCTTTTCAATGATGTTTTGTATGTTGAACAGCTGAAGTACAATTTATTAAGTGTGTCTCAAATCTGTGATAAACAAAATATTATTGTCTTCACAGCTTCTGAGTGCATTGTTCTTTCAAAAGATTTTAAAATACCTGAAAATCTTGTTTTACTTAGAACACCAAGAAAGGACAATGTCTACTGTTTGGACACAGATCTTTTATCCAAATCAAGTACTTTAAGCTGTTTGATATCCAAAGCATCATCTAATGAGTCTGCTCTTTGGCACAGAAGAATGTGTCACATGAACTTCAAATCCATGAATGTGCTGGTCAAAAGGAACTTGGTAAGAGGTTTACCACAAAAGGAGTTCATTTGTGATGATCATTGTGTAGCATGTCTTAAAGGCAAGCAACACAAATCTTCTCATAAGGTCAAAGAAGTAAATTCAATCTCATCTGCTCTTCTTCTTATTCATATGGATCTCTTTGGTCCAACATCTGTTTTGAGTTTGAATAAAAGAGCTTACTGTTTAGTCATTGTTGATGATTTCACCAGATTCACATGGGTATACTTTCTTAAGTCTAAAGATGAAACTGCTGAGCTAGTTAAATCTTTTATTCTTAAGATAGAAAACCAATCCAATTCAAAAGTTAAGGTGATAAGGTCAGACAATGGAACTGAGTTTAAAAATCATATCCTAAACAGTTTCTGTGAGTCTAAAGGTATTGCTAGGCAATATAGCGCACCAAGAACACCACAGCAAAATGGTGTAGCTGAAAGAAAGAACAGAACTTTAATTGAGGCTGCTAGAACCATGCTAGCTGATCTTAAACTGCCAATTACCTTTTGGGCAGAAGCAGTCAATACAGCTTGTTATGTTCTAAATAGGGTACATGATGTTCAAACTCAAGGGAAAACTCCATATGAGTGATTCCATAATAGAGTTCCCTTAATAGCCTTTCTAAAGTCCTTTGGCTGTTCATGCACCATTCTGCACACTAAGACTCACTTAGGAAAGTTTGAAAGTAAGGCTGAAGAAGGTTTCTTTGTAGGATACTCCACACAAAGCAAAGCCTATAGAGTATATAACAGTGTGTCTAAAACCATTGAAGAGAGTGACAATGTTGAATTTAATGAAAACACTGCAAATGTCAAAGGCACTGGTCCTGATTGGTTGTTTAATTTAGATTCATTAACTAATTCTCTGAGCTTTGTTGAGTATAATGCAGAAACTGATGAAAACAGGGTTGAAGTTGCCAACACAAATTCTCATGCTGGTAGCACAAATTATCAAGCTGTTGGCACAAAGTTTCAGACTGTTGAAGATTCTGGTCAATGGGATGAGTATACGGTCATACCACTTCTATCTTGTGACCCACCAGGAGTACTGGATGCACAACATGATTCAAATCCAAACTTTGAAGTGCCAATCCCAAGTCCTGAGGAAACAGCTCCATCACAAAGGGAAACAGTCCCAGATTCAAGTCAAGCTGTTCCTGAAGCTGAACCATCAAGTGGTCCTGATGGAGATGATACAAATCTAGGAACTTCTTTCCAGACGGACAGAGAGCCAACACTCAAAGTTCACAAGTATCATCCTCTCAATCAGATAATGGGTGATCCACGCACTCCTGTGCAGACAAGGACAATGGTTCACAAAGAATCTACTAATGCTGAATCAGCAGTTCCAGAATTCAGTCTAGCTGCCTTTGAACATGCCTGTTTCATGTCACAGTTTAGAACCCAAAAAGGCATCAGAGGCTTTGAAAGATCCATCTTGGATTGAGGCAATGCAGGAAGAACTACTACAATTCAAGATTCAGAATGTATGGACTCTAGTTGATCTTCCTAAAGCCAAGAGAGCAATTGGTACACGATGGGTGTTCAGAAATAAGAAGGATGAGAGAGGGATAGTCATCAAAAACAAAGCAAGATTGGTAGCACAGGGATACACTCAAGAAGAAGGAATAGATTATGATGATGTCTTTGCTCCAGTGGCAAGAATTGAAGCCATCAGACTGTTCCTAGCCTATGCAAGCTTCAAAGGGTTTAAAGTGTATCAAATGGATGTGAAGTCTGCTTTCCTATATGGCACAATTGAAGAAGAGGTCTATGTGTGTCAACCTCCTGGATTTGAGGACTACAAGTATCCAGACAGAGTCTACAAATTAGATAAAGTCCTCTATGGACTCCACCAAGCCCCTAGAGCATGGTATGATACTCTGTCATCATATCTTCTACAGAATGGATTCAAGAGAGGTACTCTGGGCAAAACATTGTTCACAAAGTCCATCAAATCTGAGATTCTGCTTGTTCAGATATACGTTGATGATATTATCTTTGGGTCTACCAATGATGGTCTGTGCAAAGAGTTTGAGGCATTGATGCACAAAAAGTTTCAAATGAGTTCAATGGGGGAACTCACCTTCTTTCTAGGATTGCAGGTCAAGCAGAAGCCTACTGGACTTTTTATAAGTCTATCAAAGTATGTTAAAGACATACTGGAAAAGTTTGGTTACAAAGATACCAAAGTTATTAGTACTCCAATGGACACTCACAAGCAGCTTGATGCAGACAAAGATGAAGTAGATGTGGACATTCACCTATACAGATCCTTGATAGGTTCACTTATGTACCTCACATCTTCTAGACCTGATATAACGTTTGCCGTTTGTGTTTGTGCCAGGTTTCAATGTGCTCCAAAGGACTCACACCTGTTTGCTGTTAAGAGAACCTTTAGATATCACAAAGGCCAACCACATTTGGGCCTCTGGTATCCGAAAGACTCTCCTCTTGAACTAACAGCCTATTCTGACAGTGATTATGGAGGATGCAACATTGACAGAAAGTCCACAACTGGTGGATGTCAATATCTAGGAGCAAGATTGGTCTCTTGGAAGTGTAAAAAGCAAACAACTGTCTCCACCTCATCTACTGAAGCAGAATATGTAGCAGCTGCAAGCTGCTGTTCACAAGTGATGTGGATTCAGAATCAACTGAGAGACTATGGTATGAATTTCCTATCCGCTCCTATTTACATTGACAACTCAAGTGCAATTAGCATTGTACAAAATCCAGTGAAATTTCCCAAAACCAAGCATATAGACATCAGATTTCATTTTATAAGGGATTGTAATGAGAAGAAATTAATCCAAGTTACCAAAATTCATACTGATGATCAGTTAGATGATCTATTTACAAAACCATTTGATGTAGGAAGATTCACCTTCCTTGTATCAAATATTGGCATGGTTAATATGGATTAATTTGTTCTTCATCATTCTTTCTTATTTTATGAAAAATATATCTATTTTATATGCTTGTTTAAGGGGGAGACACTGTTTCACTCGAATATGTTTATTTTTCAACTAACAGCTTGAGTCTGTTCTCAAGCTGCTAGTTCATTTTCTTGGACTGCTAGTTGTTTCACTTGATCTGTCAAAGTGTGCAGGGTAATTTGGTAACTTCCATAAGTGTGTGAGCGGGATTAGATATTTTCGAAACCTTTAAAGGTCCCAGTTTCGTTCAATTGTAACTACCAGTTGCAAAATATCTTCCACGACCTTCCTTTTCCCTCTGAGCGATTCACACACACTTCTCTGAAACCTTAAAATCATCGATTGATCGTCAATGGAGTATGTCAAAGAACATAACTGTCTCCCTTATTCTCTCAAACACGCTGACCTTCAACCATTCCACGACATGATGGACTTCCTTCGAAGTTCCCACATTCATCATGCTCTTACCATAAACCCCACAATATACATATCTCAAGAGCACTTTTGGAAACATGCCTCTGTCCAAACCATTAATGGAGTCACTTCTTTGACATCCAAGATCGATGGAACCACTGTCACCATCACTGAGGATCTCATACGCCAACACTTGCATCTTCAAGATGCCACAGGTATAACCGATCTTTCTCTTACTGCCTTACATGAAGGTCTTTTTGCTATAGGGTATAGGGGCCCTACTGATTCATATACTTTCTTTAAAACTCATTTTGCCCCTAAGTGGAAATATCTTGTACATATTATACAGCAATGCATAAGTCCTAAAAGAACTGGTTGGTTCGAATTTTCTTAAAACATAGCCACTGCCTTAGTGTGTTTATCTACCGGCCAACAGTTCAACTTTTCTAATATGACTTTTCAGGGTATGTTAAGGCATCATGCCCAAAAACATGGGAAATTTTTTATGTATCCTAGATTTTTGACTGAAATTATTGCAAGAACTTGCAGTAATTTCAATGTACATAAAAGGATTCATGTTTCCCATCGGCACTCTTTACCAACTATAAAATGTCTCTTAAAATCAAGTGCCAATTTTCCTGAGTATAGATGTCCCATTGCCTTCTGCAATGTTGGGCATCAACCCACTAAACAGAGGAGAGGGTCCTGAGCAGGCTCAGCCTAACATCACTGCTTCACCCCCAGGACCCCAACCCACTCCTCATGATACAAATAATCCCTCTGATCCTTCTGAAAATCCCTCATCCTCACTTATACTATATAAAAGAAAAAGGGTTTCAGGAGCTCCTTCCTCCTCAGCCCAAATACAAGAACCAAATGTCCCTGTGAAGGAGGACACTCTTGCACAGAATATCCAAAGGGCACCCACTGATGACTCTCCCATCCTCAATTTGGAGGTGGACATCTCAACTGAGGATGTCCATATGGATTCTGTGGCTGACACTACTGCTGTTTCTGCACAAGAGGCACAGGACAGTGTCAACATCATTAAGACCACACCCATGGCAATAGAGGGTGTGCAAGCACCTTCTGGAAGTCCCCAGAACCAAGAACAGAGGGGCCCAGAAGTTTCCACTTCTGGAATACCTGCCAGTGATAGATCACAAACACCACACTCCTTTGCTGATCTTGAGGCTAGTCTGCAACTTATGTTATTAACGAATCCTCAGCTGAAACCTGTTGTGACAGTATTGGAATATTATCAGTCCATTATTGCTACACAGGAGGCACAAATCAGAGCACTTCAACAGACAGTATCAGCTCAGAATCAAAGAATGGATTACTTTCATAAAGGGTTCACCCTCTGTGGAAATAAAATCATTCAACTTGAGAAGATGATTCGAACCCTAATGGCAAAGGTTGTAGGTCCTCCTGACTAAACCAATGCATCCAAAAAGGGGGAGAATCAGGAGATCCCTAGTTCAGTCCAAGCAGCTCCATCAGTCCAAGCAGCTCCAGCTCCTACTCCAACAGTCCAAGATTCTAGGCTAACAGTCCCAACAGCTACTCAAGCTGTTAGCCTAGAAACTCAAGCTGCTCCCATAAAAACATCAGGAGTTATTATCCGAGAAGGCAGTCAAGCTCCTGTTAGTACAGTCCAAGTTACAACTTCTGCAACCAAGGATAAGGGCAAGGGCATCCTCATAGAATCTCCAAAGCACAAATTTTAATCCAGAGATGCCCAGGTTGCCCATGATGCTGAATTTGCCAGACAGTTAGCAGAGGAACAAGATGAACTTCTAGACCAGCAAACCCATGCTCCAATGCAGGATGATGAAACCTTGGGTGATTACCTAAGAGGGTTTGTGGTTAAACAGAATGAGAAGAAAAGGAAAATGCCAACAGGGCATTCAAAGGCAGAGCACAGAAGGTTTTTGATCAATTTTGCCTATTCAGCTGGAATTCCAAAGAAAATGGCTCAGTCAATGAATACAGAGAGGCTGCAAGAAATTCATGATAAGGAGATGGAAAAACGAAAAATAGCAAAAGTCTCCCATCAAGTCCAAAGCCAACGGGAATCAAGTCAAGCTGGTGCCAGTAATCCAGATCCTCCTGTTCAAGCTGTTGCTACTAATCCACAATAAGAAGCAATCTCTCAAGCAAAGCTTGATCAGGTGAAAAGGGTGTTGTTTGAACATCAACTTCTGAAAGTAATGGAGATTGAAAAGACCCTCGACCAGCATGACTTCTCAAAACCTCCTATTACATATTGGTAGGCTAAGCCAATGGATAACATTAACTTAAGATATCATTTTGTAGTAAGAAGAGAAGCTGGTCCTGAGGAAGAATATAAGAGTATGATGCACATAGTTCAAGGGATGACCAGAGATGAGCTTACAAGAATGCATCATGTTGGATCTGTGACTCAAGTCAGGTCTTCACTTCCACAGGTCAAACAGGCTATAAAAGATTTAAAAAGCATTTTTGATCCAGAGTCAATCAGAAAAGATATAGAAGATGCCAAGGAGATGAAGATTGCACAGGTTGATCTGTATGTGAAATCAAAGACATACAGACTCAAATTTGCAAATGGATCCAGCATGTTCTTCAATTTTGAATTCTTTAATCTTCCAAGGGCACTGCTGGTACAAATGAGCTCAGTGAAGATTTACTGTGATAGAGAAGAGTTGAAAAGAGAATTTTTGAAGGCAGTTAATCAGAAACTTTCACAATTGTAAGTTTTTGGATGCCTTAGTTTGTAGATAACAGTTTTACTTTGTTTTATTTCCTTATTTGTATAGAAACTTAAAAGTCTTGTGTAAAGAATTTAAGTTAGGGGGGATTGTTGGAAAATATTCTAAGTATGTCAAGCTGTTAGTTAGATTTCTCAAACTGTTAGTAGATTTTCTATGTAAGTACAAAGTTCAAGCTGTTAGTTGAAGAAGTTCGAGCTGCTAGTTCAAAAGTTCAAGCTGCCAGTGTTAAAGCTCAAGCTGCTCAACAGATAGACTTCAAGCTGCTCAACAGCTCAATAAACAGAAAGTGCTGATATTCAGGAAAAGATATATTCGAAGATTCAAGCATATCTACTATCAGAGAAATCAAAGTTTATCAAGGAAACAAATCAGAAAGCAATATATATACATAGAATAGGTTTTCTAATGTAAGTCTGCACGTACAAGTTTATTCAGTTGTAATTGTCTTTCTGATTAAGTTTTCATAAGCCTCTAAAGTTGTAAAACCCTAAGAACAATTTGTGTTCTTCGTCTAATCAAACAGATTAGAGGTGATTGTAATCATTGAGTTTGGCAATACAAATGACATTTGATTATTGATTGTGTTTATGTGATTATTTGTGTTGAAAGCTTTTCTTAAAACAATTAAGTGTTATTCCGCAAACTTCTTAATTGGACTTTGATTCAATACAAGATTATTGGTTTATACTCTGATTAATTCAAACCAGTTAATCTTAGGTAGTGATTTTGATCTTGACATGACTTAATTGAGAAAATGAGAAAAGATTATTAAGTTTTTTCAATATTAAGCCTTTTATTTTCAAAAAGATAAGCTATAAAATTAAAGTTTTAACTTTTTGACAAAAAATATATTTTTACCCTTTAAATTTCTATCATTTTAAATACTTAAAAAACTAAAAGTTTTACTTTATATAAACTAACTCTAAAAAGCTAATATACCCATAAACTTTTCTACTTGTTTTATAAATTAAAAAAAATACTTAAAAATCAAAGCTATTTTAGATGAACATATAACAGACTATGTTTAGTTCTAATAAATTTACAATATAATTTAGAAGTCAAAATAAATAAAGTGTCACTATAAAAAGTCACTAGTGTTCAATTGAGATAAAACATAATTTAATACCCTAATCACAAATTGACTTAGGTGTTGTTTGTTTTTTAAGAGGTTGATGTCTGCGGTCTGCGGACTTAGCTGTAGAAATCTGCTGTCAGAAGAGATGGACTAAAGGTCTGTAGACGTCCGCAGACGCAGGAAGAGGTTCGCAGACGCGGGAAGATGTTCGCAGACGATTTCGCAGACGCGAGAAGAGGTTCGCAGACGCGGGAAGACGGAAAAAAAACAAACATACTTCCGTATAAAACATCTTCCCGCGTCTTCGAGTTCGCAGACATAAGAGATTCGAAGATTTTCAAACAAAAAACAAACAAGGCCTTAAACTTCATTACTTTTATAAATATAACTTTTTTCCTAATGTTTATAACAATTTTGATTTTACTTTTATTTTTCTTCAAATTCAACTTTGATTTCCTATTTTTCTTTGAGCATGATACTGTTTGATCTTCTTGGAAGTAGGGCTGGCAATGGATCTCTTTCGGTCCAAATCCGATCCGATCCAAATCCATTTACACACTTAATAGATCAAAAAAATCAATCCAACGATCCATTTGACGATCCAATAAATTGATCCATGGATGTGGATCAGCAAATAGATCGATCCATGATCCGTCTGGATCAATCCATTTAATTTAAAAAATACACATTTACAAAATTTATTTCACAACACTCAACCTACCTCCACCCCACCTTACCACCTTTACCATTCCCCCACCACCTTACCTCCTACCTACCCTACCTTACCCACATCCTTACCCTAACCCTACCCACCCACGCCTTACCTCCTACCCTACCACTACCTCTACCTACCCTACCCTGCACCTACCTACACTACTCCTACCTACCTACCCACCCTACCCCCTTACCTCCACCTACCCTACCCTATACATACCTACCCTACTCCATATCCCTACCAAACCAGCCTACCCTACCCCCTACCCCTACCTACCGTATTAACCCCACACCCTACCCTAATATCTTACGCAACCCCATCCTACCCCTACTCACCCTACCCTACCCCAACCCTTACACCACCCATACCCACCCAACACTACCCTACCCCACCCTACCCCCAACTAACCTCAAACAACCCATCCCACCCTCACCCTCAACCTGCCTACCCCACCATACCCTACCTTACCCTACCCCCCATGCACCACTACTTAACCCCTACACCACCCCCGCCCTACCCCACCCTTACCGCCATACTCTCACCCCACCCACCCCAAACCATCTACCCCACCCACCCACCCAACTCCTACCCCACCAAACTCTAGCCTACCTATCCGACTACCATACCCACTCACACCTACCCACCCTACCCTACCCACCCCACCCTACCTACCCTACCCCACCCCCACACCCATCTTCGGCTACTGGTCATGGTCATGGTGGAAGTAAGATTTTTCTCACAATCTTCGGCTACTGGTCATGGTGGTTTGAAGCCAACAACAAGCAAGATGAACTAGCTCGAGCTCTTCTCACGATTTCGATCTCGATCTTCATGTTTCTATGGACCAAATAGTTGTTTTCGGTTTCTAAAAACGGTACACAATAGCTGCCACCAGGTCCTCGGGGCTTTTCGATAGTCGGGTACCTTCCGTTTCTAAAACCAAACGTGCATAAACACTACACTGAATTGGCTCATCGGTACGGCCCCGTCTTCAAGATCTCGCTCGGAACCAAACTCTATATCGTAGTAAGCTCGTCGGACTTGGCAAAGTCCGTGGTCCGTGATTTGGACCCAATATTTGCAAACCGTGATCCACCCATAGCTGCGTTAGCCGTCACCTATGGTGGGATCAATATAGTATGGTCTAATAACGGACCATACTGGCGCAAGATACGTACAATACTAGTTCACGAGGTACTCAGCAAAGCGAAACTTGAAGCTTGTCGTGGATACCGAAGAGACGAGGTTAGTAAGACGATAAAACATTTGTACAACAAGATCGGGACGAAGATTAACATAAACGAAATCGCTTTCTTTACCGAACTTAATGTGATTACGAGTATGTTGTGGGGAGAAAAGACCGGAAATCTTGGGACGGAGTACCGAGCAATGGTGTTCAAGATTATCGAGTTGTTAGGAGCACCAAATGTGTCGGATTTCTTCCCAATGCTACAACGTCTGGATCGGGTAATGAAGAGAGAATGGGCCAAGATTGATTCGATCCTAGATCGAATCATCGAAGAACGAATCAGATTTAACAGTATTTCGTTAAATCGATCGACTGATGAAGAACGAAACAATGACTTTTTACAGTCACTATTAGATCTTAAAGACCAAAATGATGCTGCAAAATCGTTTAGTTTCACTCAGATAAAAGCCCTTCTTATGGTAACTTTTCTAAACATTATAATATTTTTTTAAAAGTTTATTACTTGAATTGGTTGTTCTAAAATATACTGATAGAATGTACTTTTAAGTTTATGCACGTTTTGACTACGTACTTCTTTATATGCATCTTTACTATTTAATTTTCAAAGTAGTTCAACCACTTGGATAGAACTCTTTTGAAAATCTGAATACTAAATATGAAAAAAAAAAGAAAAAAAAGGAAATAAATAGCATAAATGTGTAATAAGTCAAAAGTACATAGCTATTAAGCGTCATTTATATATAAGAATAGTGTACGTAAAGTGTTTTGCACCAGGATATCGCGATCGGAAGAACAGACACAACGGCAACAATGGCGGAATGGGTGATGACTGAAATATTACATCATCCGGAAGTAAAGAAAAAGGTTCAAGACGAACTATCAAAAGTTATCGGATTAAACAACGCCGTTGAAGAATCGCATCTACGTAAACTACCCTATCTCGAAGCAGTGATCAAGGAAACGTTTCGTTTACACCCAACACTTCCTCTCTTGACGCCACGATGCCCAAACCAGACTTGCACGGTTGGCGGGTACACGATACCGAAAGGAGCCATTGTGTTTGTGAACGTGTGGGCGATACACAGAGACCCCGAGAACTGGGAGAATCCGTCGGAATTCATTCCTGAGAGGTTTTTGAATAGAAAAGAGAAATGGGATCTCAATGGTAATGGTTTTCGGTTTTTCCCATTTGGTTCAGGGAGGAGAACATGCCCCGGAATCCCGTTGGCGGAGAAAATAATGTTGGTTTATATGTTAGCTTCGTTCTTGCATGTTTTCGATTGGAGCGTACCCATTGACGAAGCGGTTGATATGTCCGAGAAATTCGGCATTGTGATGAAGAAAACAAATCCACTTATAGTTGTGCCTTCCATTAGGTGTAACAGTCAGAACTGAACTGTAAAACCAAACGAAGACACTCGACCCGATATCATACAGTTAACAGTTCGGTTTTCGGGTTTGATTTTATCAATTGGTTTGTTTCGTTCTACATGTTGCAAGAGAAGTACTTTGTTAATTGGTATTTTTTGTTCTAAAACGAATTATTGATATTCTGTAATAATATTATGTTTTGAAAAAACCAAAGTAATTTTATGTAAAAACTTAATACGAAAATCAAATGAGCTGAGTAAAAAAAAAGGTTAATATAAAGGATTTATTTAAAAAAAATTCCATAAAAAATAAAAATAAAAACTGAAAATTTCCGATATATACCTAGAAAATAGGACGCAAAAAAAAAAAAACGATTCAAAACCAGAAATTTAAAGGTGAGTATGATATATTAAAATATAGAGTAAATTACATAAATGGTCCCTGTGGTTTTTTTAAAATTATGGAAACGGTCTCTCAACTTCTAAAGTTGCAGTGGCAGTCCCTCAAACCACCTTTTAATTGCAGAATTGGTCCTTCTGTTTCTAAAATTTTTAAAAATGAAAATTTTGCCCTTTTCAATTACAAGTTTGGTAATTTCAGTTTTGGTCTCTTTTCTTAATTTTTCATTTTGGTTTTTAATTTAAAATATCAATTTAATAAATTATGATTTGACTCATTATTAATTATATCATCATCATCATTACTATTACTATTACTATTACTACTACTATTACTATTATTATTTATACCTATTTATTTTGTAAAATAAATCTATATTTCTTTACTAAAAATTATTTTTGATTTATATACTTAACTAGTTAAGTTATGCATATTTTTATGTATTTGTTTTATTTATTAAAGTTTTATTTATTTATATTTTATTGGTTAAACTATTTGTATAATTTTATTATTTATACTTATCCATCAAACTATTTCATTACTTTAATAAATTTTAAATTTGTGTAAATTTTGATTTCAATTTACTAATTTATTACGTTTTATTTTAAGTTTGCTAATTTATTATTTTTGATTTAAATATTTTGTTACGCTAATATGTTTTTTATTTAAATTTATTATTTTTTTATTTATATATTTTGTTATGCCAGTTTGATTTCAATTTATTATTTTGTTTGTTTTGATTTAAAATTTTGCTACTTCAATACTTAAATGAAAACTAAAATATTTAAGTGAAAACGAATAAGAAATATTAATGTATAAACTTGTAAATCAAAAAGATTAAAATACTATATTGAAATCTAAACGTATTGGCATAACAAAATATTAAAATTAAAAAAATCAAATACTAAATATAAATCAAAAGGTATTAACGTAACAAAATATATTATTTTAAATAAAATAAAGTAAAAGATTAATAAATATAAAATATAAATACAATTCATTATTTCTAATATCTATAAAGATTAATAAATAAAAAATATAAATACAATATGTTATTTCTTACATCTTTAAATATTAATAAATAGATAAGTTTTAAATCTACATTCAAATTATATCTTTTATATACTTATTAATATATATGATTAAAAAAATATATTATTTATTTATTTATAAAATTATTTGTACAATTATTTATTTTTAATATATGTTAGTAATTTTATAACTTTTAACGCATTTTTCTAAAACCAAACAAATAAAAAAATAAACTTAAATCCAAACGTACTGACATAACAAAATATTTAAATCCAAACAAATAAAATAATAAATTTAAATAAAAACATATTAGCGTAACAAAATATTTGTAAACTTAAATCAAAACGTACTGCGTTAGTAAATTTCAATAAAAAATTACATAAATTTAAAAATTTATTAACGTAATGAAATAGTTTGATGGAAAAGTATAAATAATAAAATTATACATATAGTTTAACCAACAAAATATAAATAAATAAAACTTTAATATATAAATTGAATACATAAAAAGATGCATAACTTAACTAATTAAGTATATAAATAAAATTAATCTTTTAGTAAAGAAATATAGATTTATTTTACAAAATAAATAGGTATAATTAATAATAACTAATAATAATGAGAATAACAATAATAATATAATTGATAATGAATCAAATCATAATTTATTAAATTAATATTTCAAATTTAAAACCAAAAATGAAAAATTAAGAAAAGGGACCGAATTGAAATTACCAAATTTGTAATTGAATGAAGGGCAAAACCGTCATTGTTAAAAATTTTAGAAACAGACCTATTCTGCAAGTAAAAAGTGGTTTGAGGGACCGTCACTGCAACTTTAGAAGTTGAGGGACCGTTTCATAATTTTGAACAAACCACAGGGACCATTTCTGTAATTTACTCTAAAATAAATTAGTGGGTTGAGAAAGCCCAAATCAATCCATGAACTATTTTGAAACTTTTTTGTGTAAGTCCATTTTAAGTTTTTAACCCATGATTTATTTGAGGGCCTATTATTAGGGGTGTTCAAAACCGGATATCTGAAATAATTTTCGGATATCAGAAATTTCGGATAGTGAATTTTGCTATCCGAATCCGAATCTGAAATTTTGGATATCCGAAAATCGGATATCCGAAATTTCGGATTCGGATATCAGATTATCCGAATATCCCAAAAAATATCCGAAAATTCCTTTTTTTAATTTTTTTTAAAAATTAAATCAAATATTTAAATATCTAAAATACAAATTCATATATCCAAATAGATATTAAAAATAAATATATCACAAACTAAATGTATCCGGAATTATTTTACTCAAAACGACTAAAAAAATATAAATAAACTAAAATTTATAAAAATATTAGTTAATAAATCTATAATACTAAGATAAAACTCAAAAATATACATTAGAATAATAATAAACACTCAATATTATGTAAATAATCAATATTAAAGATATAATAAAATTTTTAAAAAAAATATTTTTTTTGGATTTTCGGATATCGGATTATCCGAATATCCGAAAATCTGGAATTTTGCTATCCGAATCCGAAATTTCGGATATCCGATTTTCGGATATCCGAAAATCCGGATATCCGAAGTTTCGGATCGAATTTTCGGATTTTTGTTTCGGATGTCCGGATTCGGATATTTTTGAACACCCCTACCTATTATACAACCCGGAATGATGAGTCCAATTTGACACATTTATATGTAATTATCATATTTTTATAAATTAAATCTAATTCTCTTGTACTTAAAACTGTTATGATATTTATTTAGTTTTGTACAATATCCAATAAATATCTTTATCTCATTCAATTGGTAACCAAGCATCAAAACTTGTTAATCAAGGGACAAAAGTAGCAAGCAAATTATGTTAATGGGTGTTTGGTACAGTGAAATAGAAATGAATGAAAAAACAAAGATTTACGTTGTTTTTCTTACTATGAAAATAAGAATACACTTACAAAACGTTTGAATTTCATGCTTTTTCCTAATCTGTAGTGTTTATTTGGTTCTGTACCAAAATATGAAGAATCGAGTAAACACTATGGATAGAAAGAATGAATAGAATCTGAACTTTTTGTAAGTGTATTCTCATTCGTAGGATCAGAAAAACGATTGCATATTTTTGTAAGTGTATTCTCATTCCTATGTACAGTGGAATACCAAATGCCTCCTTAGAGTGATCGTCATCGTCGCTTGTCAACTTTTTCGATAAATTGCATATATTGTGTATGTTGTTACATTTGGTCCTTTTTACTTATTTATTATATATGATATCATTATGGTTGGCTATTATCAAGCTTTTTGTCATTTGACCATCTTTTTTTTTTAAATCATTTTACCTTTAGGAAAATACAGTATTAAACAATCAATTGTTTGTTAGTTAAATAAAAAATATTCTCTCTCTTCACTTGTTTTCAATGCACGTGCGCGCACGCACACACACACGCTCTCTCTCTCTCTCTCACAAACACACACACACACACACACACTCTCTCTCTCTCTCTCTCTCTCTCTCTCTCTCTCTCTCTCTCTCTCTCTCTCTCTCTCTTATGTCCCTATGGCTTCCTTCCGACCAAGACCCTAGTTGCCTCCCACCTCTAGCCGCCTACCGCATGGCTTCCCCTTATTTACCACATCTCTCTCTCTCCCCCTTCCTTCGCAATCTATGGCTTCCCTCCGCTTTCTAGAGGGTCAAACAAAAAATCTAAATGTTTTGAATACCAAAATGAAATCTAAAGAATGCCATAAAAACGATTGTTTATCGAATCAAATCAAAATGTTATGAATACCAAAATCAAACAAACTCTAAAAATCGATTCTGAAATCAGTGCCAAATTGTTTGATGAACAAAATCAAACCTAAAATGGAAAGGAAAAACCATAAGATGAACACCAACTTGATGAACAAAATCAAAACCATAACCTCGATCTTTTCAGGAACCATATGCACCTTAAATCGAAACCATAAGTTGTACCAAAATTGAACCAAAACCTAAGTTGGAACTCGTACCAAAATTGAAGTCATATGAACCCTAAATTAAAAAAAATCAAACCTAGTGAAAGGAGATGACTGTAACACTCGTATTTCCAAAACAATTATACAATAATAATATAATAATAAATAGCCTTTATTTATTCTAAATAGATGTTTGTAGTGTCTAAATTGGAATATCGATGTCGGTAATGGGTCTTTCCAACATCTAAGCTATAATATGTGTGGTGGATTCATGTCATGAGACGACAATTCAAATGTTGAAATTATATAAAATAGCAACATACTTCCTTTCCACCACCTTCATAACCCAGTCCGATTAGAAACCCACAAACCTTCAAGTTTTGAATCTAAAATGGAGCTCATATTGATTACTTTCATCGTCATATTTACCACCTATCTCGATTTCATTTTTCAATCTTAAGTGGAGGTTTACTAGGTTTTTTAAAACACTACTACAAAAAGATAATGGATCCCGGTCAAAAGTGCTAACAAGCACAACCGGGGCTTCTTGGGGGGAGGGGGGGTGAAAGGACCCCGGTCGTTCAACCGAGGTATATTTGTATATAGACTACGGTTTAATAAAAAGTAACCGGGGTACATCTGTAATACAAATACACCCCAGTTGTTTTGTAAGAACCGGGTTGCATCTATTCTTTTTTAATTATTTTTTTTGTTTTTTTAACAATATCCAGCACCTATATATATACATTATAATGAATCCAACAATGTATTTCATTTTCATTCATCAAATTAAACCAAATACAAATACTAAAAATAGAATATTCACCAACAATGCTAGAACATAAATACTAAAAATAAAACATTAATCAACAAAGCCCGAGTAAAAACAAAATATTAATCAACAAATCTGTATCTATTAATCGTTTTTGAACTTTTCTATCAATAAATTATGGTAGGTGCACCTTATTTCATATTTCTAGAGTTTCTTTTAGTTTCTGGCGCCCGTATCGTGGAATATGTACGAATTCAAAGAGTTTTAAAAAATTAGTAATTCTAATACATGACACTTCATAAGTCTTGATCAATGTTGTTAAAAGGGAAAGTCGCACAAGACGACATGCCTTACATAGAAAAAATTAGTAATTCTAATACATGACACTTCATAATGCACAATGAAGTTAATCTAAGATGACTTATACAAATGACTTAATTCTTAGTGCGTGAAAATAATAGAAAAGATAATTTACAAATGACTTAAACAACTAATTAAAATGCAGCTACCTACTTTTAAAGCAAAAAAAAAAATGAAGTTATTGTAACTTCAATGCCAAAATTGCAAATGACAATGGAAAAAAATAAACTAAAAATGTAATGTTTCAAATAAGCTAGACTTTGAGTGTTAAAGAAAAGTATACCTGAAACAGCTTCTAATTAAAAAAACGTGCATAAAATGTGAAAGTCAAGTGCCAACAACATTGTCCAACTCGTTTTGGGTAAACGGAGATAAATTGTTCGTTGGAAGCTATATACAAATTAAAATAATAAATCGTTATTAAAAACCAAAAGAAGTATTGTAATAGACAAAACTTAGGGAATTTATAAGCACTTACCGTAGTGGGAAACCGATGTTGTCCATCAATGATGAATTTATGCATCTACATCATTACATAATAACCACATTCCCAGAATCTCAGCCCGATCGTTGTTGGTTGCACTAAAATTTAATATCCATGTCATAACACATTGGTCTTTGTTAAAGCTCGCAACAACCCTAAAGACAAAATAACCAATCGAATGATTAACATTTTAGTAACAAATGTGAATCATATACGAATTTAAATATATTATACCTGCCAATATGTTTTGTGAGTTCGTACATGTAGCTGTCTTTTTGCCCTTTATCGAATCTAATATGTATCCCCTTTTAGCTTTTGGGGGAATGATGAACAACACCCAGTGAGAACTGAAGTTAAGATTAAAAATAAGGTAAATTACAAATTTCGTCCCTGTGGTTTATTAGAAATTATGGATTGAATCCTTTAACTGTAAAAATTACACTAACAGTCCTTATGGTTAAAGTTTTGTTACGGATATGGTCTTTTGGCCATTTAAAATGACCAATTTGTCCTTACTTGTTTAATAATTATTATTAGTGTTTTTCTATTGATACTCTATTATTATTAAATAATAGACTAATCTAAAAAATTATAAATACCAGTAAAATTAATTTAATATAAAAGACATAAATTTGAATAATAAATTATTAATAAAGACAAATTTATAATAATTATTAGTAATTATAAACAAAAAAAATAATGTTTTGAGTTTATATTTTTTTAACTTTAAAAAAACTAAACATTTTTTAAATAAAAAAATAAATGTAAAAATAGTCAAAAAGTATTAAAAACATTTTTAACATTTTTAAAATTTTTACATAAACAAATTTTTAACACTTTCAATAAACGTTTAAAAACATCTTTATAGTTTAAACATTTTGAAAAATAATGTTAAAAAACTTAAAAGATTTTGAAAAACTTTAATTGTTTTGAAAAGTTTAAAATTTTTAAAAAGTTATTTTTTTGAATGTTTTCAGAAAAGTTATAGAAAACTATAAAAAAAATTCAAAAACTTCAAATTTATTTGTTGTTCGTCAAAATGTTTGATTTTTTTTTCTTATTCATGAAAACGTTTAATTTTTCAACAAAAAATCAATAAGGAAACCTAAAGTCAAAATACTATTTTGTTTTTAGTTTGCAATTATCAAAATGATGAAATAAAAATTTATATGTTTTTATAGATGTTTTATCCTTATTAAAAGTCATTTAACTTAAAAAGGATAAAAATGAATACTTAATAATAATAATTTATTTTATGATTTACAAAAGGTTTACATTTTATTTTAAGAAATCTAAACCCAAAACATTGTTTTTGAGTTTTTAATTAATAATAATTATTATTCGTATGTTTTTAAAAATGTTTTATTATTTATTTTCATTTGTTCAACACTAAATTAATTTTACTGATTTTTAAAATTATTTTGAATTATTTTATTATTTTATAGTAATAGAAATAATAATAAAAACAACATTAATATTAATTATTAAACTAATAAGGGTAAAATGGTCAATTTAAATGGCCAAAAGACCATATCCGTAACAAAACTTCAACCACAAGGACTGTCAGTGTAATTTTCAAAGTTAAAGGACTCAATCCATAATTTATATTAAACCACAGGGACGAAATTTGTAAGTTACCCTTAAAAATATTATACTATATATAATGAATAGATAAATAATATAACAATGAAGACATGTAAGTATCGTTGCCAATATGGAGCGAGAAAAAAGGTGTGTTTGTGGTATTGCATTATTTCAAGCACATAACTACCAACACTATCTTTATGACACTCATCAGATTTAATCACGACCGGGTTAAAAAAATGAACACTTATTATTTTGACATCGATACGATGTCTCTTGTAATGACCTACAAATATACCACATATAATATAATATAGAAAACTTGAATGTGAAACTGTGCTTATTAATATATAATGTAAGCATAGAGTACTTACCTCACAAACTAAAGTACAATAGTAACATCCACCCAGTCTTTCATCATCAGATCTAGTATGTCTTCAGGGTAAATAGAGATCTCAAATATGTTATCGTCGAAGACCCCAGATTCAACAATACTCTCAAAAAGTGTTGTAGGGTCCTCCCGTGACATAATTTTGTCACGTGCTACTATCATAAACCTCGGTCGTCCTCAATGGCGTTACTCTTCTTGTTGATGATTGATAATCTTTCTGCTTTACTTTCATCAAACATTGTTGTTGCTGTTGCTTTGTCCATACTCTTTGAAGCATATTAACAAGTTACATATGTATTAAATTACACGTTACTAAAAAATTTATATGTAAGAAACAAGCAATGGTACTCTTTAAATGTACCTTAGATAACTCTACTGAATCCTTTGGCCATTGAATAAAAGAATGAAGTGCCTCAAGTAGTGTAATAATGAAGTGCCTCAAGTAGTGCAATAGCTTCTTCAGTAGGCACCGGTAGACGCAATTTATTATGTTCTTCTTTTACCCGGTCCACATGCACCTTAACATGCCCCGCAGAGACGGGAACATTATGTATTACACTATCATCCTTTGGATATACCATACCCGTTGCACAAACGACGTTTCGTTGGCCATAGGGAAGCATCAATGAGCATATGGCAGGCTTCTATAATTTAAATTAGGGTCGTATGTAAGTATGTAACATAAACTGATAAGAAATAAATGAAACATACTTACCTTTATCGCATCCAAATCATAAACATTATCAAAGTAGTAGGTTGAACCAACACTACTTTTTCGCATGTTTGGGCTCCCATCAGGTACATCCCCTTGAATAGGTATCGTCCCTTGTCTACTTATGTTGTCAATTTGCCTCTCCAAATTCTTGAACCTATCTTCTCAAATTTCATCTTGCAACTTCTTAGCTCTTTCCTCTTGTGCCTTTAATTCATAATACTTTTCCTTCCATTCTGATGATGTTGTGCAACGTTACCTCTTTTTATCTTTTATATTCGACAATCCTTTTTTTTAATCCGACCATGTGGCCGCCCCCCCTTGTGCGACATGTGTGCTCAGGTCCATCACCATCATTAGAGCATCTGTTCCTGGTTCAGGTTGCAAATCTTCTTGAGAAATTTGTAAGTCTTTCTCTATCTGTTCAAGGAAGCAACAATATAAGTTTTGCAAATTGATTTCATAAACTAGTTATTATTATACCAAATCCTCGGCCAAAGGTCGATCATCCTCCTAGCCAATAAATAATTTCTTGCACGTTCATCATTTATCTTGTAGATATCTGTTGCTAATGATGGATCCTCCCTTTCTTTCTCCCAGGTAGGTATATTTCCACGGTAGCCTTTTGAACCTAATCGGGAAGGATTCTTATTTATCTTTGACCATTCCTTACCTTTTCGGCGTATTTCCTTCACATGAAAGTAACAAATCTTAATGTATATAATGGTTTCGTAGTTCTGCATGTATAATGATTCCATGTTTCTGCACTATATATAGACACACACACACACACACACACACACACACACACACACATATATATATATATATATATATATATATATATATATATATATATATATATATATATATATATGTATATAATGAGCACCTAACTATATATATAATGGTTCCGTAATACTCAAAATGAACACCTAACTATATACGTAAAAGATAACGAAGTTCCACTACATCTATAATGGTTCCATGTTTCTACACTACATATATAATGGTTTCATGGTAAATTAAATATAAACTTAAACATACCCTAACTTCGTCGGTATCATACATCTGAACAAACTTTTCCCAATCCTCTTTCGAGATGTACGGGTAATCTATACATGAACTTTCTCCTTTATCCATGTATTTGCGACGATGTGTCCTCTTTAAGTCCTTCCAACAATCATTGCATTGTTTTAAGACTTGATTTTTTGTTGTATCATCCTCGATGTTCTAGAATCCCTGTTATTTTTCCAAAAAAAAAAGTTTATTAACTGTTTATACTTTATACATATATCAAACAAATGAATATGAAACTAATGGTATAGATATTGTACCTTGATGGTTAACCATAGTTGGTCCTTCTCTTTTTCTTCCACATGGTTCCAAGTAGGATTAAGTATAGAAATCATGGGAATTTAAGGCAAGATTATTAACTTGAAACATCATGTGTAAATGCTAGGTTGGCAAGACTTAATGTAATGACTGGTTGGAGATGAAGAACGGAGAGAATGAGAATGGTTCAGATTAGACAACTAGGAAGTACATCTTAACTGTTACATACACTCACATTCATTGTTATGTCTAGCTTATGGGGGAATGTTAGAGATTAATAAGCTAGACTAGACTGTTACACACACTCACATTCATTGCTTCACTCCGAGACTTAAAAGTCTCAGAGTTCACATTCCCACACAAACACCTCTCTGTTTTATAGTTCAAATGTCGTTGCTGTCCAAGACTTAACATGTTGCTGAGCGTCGGAGTATATATACATATGCACAACACATCAGCTCTAAACATTATACTTTATCATTTTAGGAATCGAAGATGCAAGCATTAATGACGTATTATGCACTTAATGAGCAACTAACACACATACACGATCACGCAACTATGGCCTAAGCCGAGGGTCATTCTTGACCATTTTAACTTTCATACCAAAAACAGAAACATTGACAGCATGCCAATTAAATCTTTAAAGTTTATAAAGGACATCAACATGTTTATTGACCTTAAATTGATTTTACCACTTTAATGAAACTTTATAGATATGATAAACACTTTAAAGCACAAACAAAGTAATCACAATAATTGGAACATTTTTAATAAAAAATATGAATCCTTAACACTAACACCAACATCTTTGAATTACGGTAGCATCAAAATTAAGTAGGACAGTAGTATCTTCGTTAGACCAGATTAAAGCAAATATACAAATTATATCCGGCAGTTAAAGCATTCTGAAGGCAGATCCTAGCAAACAAGTTGTAGCCTAGAATCCTACTTCATCTTCTTCGTTGGATCAGTCACCATTAGAGGTATTTGATGATGATAACAGCAATAACACCAAGTTATGTATACATATATAGCCTAAGTTGTAATTTGTGAGTGTGCAGAATGAATTAGAGTGGGTTGTGCAGAGTGTGCAGAATGAATTAGAGTGTGCATACAAAGTGGGTTGTGATGTATTAATGTGTTGAGTGTTTGTGTATTGTCTACATGGTGTAGAGGTGTGTGTGTGTGTGTGTGTGTGTGTGTGTGTGTGTGTGTGTGTGACATTAAAGCAGCAGCAACCAATATAAAGCTAAAGTAGCATCAACCAATTCAAATGGTGTGTGTGCTGATTGAATTAAAACAGAAAGAAGATCAGTAGCAACACCATGACAATAACAATAATTTGTAATTATTATGTCAAAGAGATGATTGTTTGGGTAGTGACTATAAAACTAAAAATATTTAAATTATGTCAAAGAGATAGAAAGAATGAAAGAATCATGCCCCCATTAATAATATTACAGCCAAATCAAACACAAATGTATAATCTTTTCAACCCGAATCATGAAAAAAATATCCGAACAGATTAGCTATTGAATACCCACTTATACACACTGCACTCCACACAACCAGTCCGAACAGATTAGCTAAAATGCAGAGACCCTAGTTTTCTTGATATAATAACATAGCAATACAACATTCGTTTTCTTTTGAAACATATATATCCGAACAGATTAGCTATAACAGAAACCCTAGTATGCAAAACCACAGTGTGAGTTCTTACCGATTAGAAACCAGACGGCGTGAGAAGATCAACAGAGAGCCAAGACGAGACGACGTACGTGGTATGCAGTAGAATAGAAAATGACGTGAGCATGAGTAGATAGATAGCCGACAGAGAGCAGAGGCCTGGTTAGAGAAAATCAACAAAGTGTAGAAAAAGAACTGGTAAGAGGCAGGAGAGGTAAGTAGGTCAAGAAATTTTTATAAAAGCGGGAATGAAAAAAATTTCTTTATTTTATGTATTTTAAAAAATAACAATAGACTTTATTTATAAATGACAAGAATAAAAAACTTAAACCTTATTTCAAATATTTTAAAAAATAATAACTAATTATGTTTTTACATTATTGTTATCGTAGAGATTCAATATTTTATAAATTTTAAAATTTAACAACCAACTTTAAATTTATTTGTAACAATGATTTATATAAAATTAAACTAAATATAAATTTTTGATTCTAAATTTTCATGAATTTCAATTTTAAAAGATTATAACTTAGATTAATAGATCAATTTTTCTACCATAAAAATAAAATACATTCTGAAAAATAATAACTTACTTAGTACAAATTCATGAAGCACGGGGTCTAACAATCCATAATCCTTCGGTGTGGTCGGATCTTAAATAACCGGTATCAATAATATATTAATTTATAGATGGAATGCCGATTGAAAACGGAGGTATGTCGTCAAACTGATCGTATTCATCCTCATCTACAACATTCTCAACTCCAATTATACGTCGTTTACCATGGAGTACAATATGCCATCTCGAATCCTTTGGATCCTCAACAAAGAAAACCTGGGTTGCTTGTACAATGGTATGGTGAATGATTATCCACTTTTACACCTCGTTCGTTCTCAACCCATTTACACTTGAACACTGGTATCGTGAATGATTCATAATGTAGTTCTCATATTTCTTGAATGACCCCTTAATACAAGCTTTTGGCAGTCCTCGACCTCTCTTCGTGATTCACCCTTGTGAATTCTGTCGTTGAGGCGATTAACGTAACTCCGCTATTTTGTAAGGTACTTTTCTCATCTTGTTGTTTGGTGTAGAAGGTATATCCATTGATGTCATAACCTTGGTATTTTGTCACGACATATC
Source organism: Centrapalus pauciflorus (assembly GCA_020465985.1). Taxonomy (NCBI): domain Eukaryota; kingdom Viridiplantae; phylum Streptophyta; class Magnoliopsida; order Asterales; family Asteraceae; genus Centrapalus; species Centrapalus pauciflorus. The sequence continues at coordinate 1,076,618 of JAANYP010003880.1, read as the reverse complement.
GAGGGCCGTTGTTGTACTCTTTTATCAACACCAGTTCTTCCAAGCTCTCCTCTTACCTTATCTTTCAACCAGTTCGAGAAAGTTCTGTTATGCTCAGTGACCACCCATTTTTCAGTTTGTTTACTGTTATTTGCTTTTAACAATGTCATGTGCTCATGTATATATGAAACAATAACTGTCATGTGTTGTAGGACTGTAAAATGTGCCTGGTCAAAATCTGCTTGTTTGGCGATGTCTGTTTTTTTGTCCAATTGTCCCAACCCCTTGAAGTCGGCCCTCGTGTCGAGATTGTGAAACACCGATATTTGGGACATCTTTCATATAGTTAGTGCAGAATTCAATAACCTCTTCTGATGAATACCCTTCCACGATACTACCCTCAGGTCGATGTCGATTCCTTACATATCCCTTTAAGAAACCCATATATCTCTCAAACGGATACATGTACCGTAAAAACACAGGTCTACAAGCCTTTATTTCTCCTACTATATGAGATACAAGATGAACCATGACATCAAAAAATGAAGGTGAAAAGGATCAATCACTTTTGAATGAATCGTGTTAAAAAAACAAGCAAAGTTTGGTGGTTGTGTGGCGAATGCGGTCTGGCAATATTCCACGAATTGCGTGGGAATCATTCGTGCCATTAAAACATGGCAGTCATGAGATTTCATTCCAAGTAATTTCAAATCTTTCATCGACACCAATTTTTTAATGTTCGCAGAATAGCCAGATGGAACCTTTAAACCATGCAAACATCGATAAAGTTCGGTTTTCTCTTTCTTCGACATGGTATAACAAGCCGCCGGTAGAAATGTACGTTTTCCATCGTTTTCAACAGGAGCAAGCTCGGGTCGAATTCCCATTTCAACCATATCCTTTCTGACATTAATCTCATCCTTCGATTTCCCAGAAATGTTTAACAACCCTATCAAGTTATCGCATACATTTTTCTCTATGTGCATCGCATCAAGACAATGTCGGACTCGCAAATGATTCCAGTATGGCAAATCCCAAAATATTGACTTTTTCTTCCATATATTTTTTGGTGGGGTTATATTGTTCCTCCCTAACACGACGTTTATATCTGCAACTCGAGAAAAAGTAGCTTTTCCATCTAATGGTGGCCTTATCATACCATGCTCGGTTTTACCGTTGAATTCTTTCTTTTGTCTACGATATGTATGACTCCTAGGAAGTGATCTTCGATGTCCCATGTAACCCATTTTTTGACAGTTTTTTAGCCACAACGAACATGTGTCATCTTCACAAACTGGACACGCCTTCCCTCCTTTTGTGTTGTACCCTGACAAGTTACCATAGGCCGCGAAGTCACTTATGGTACAAAAAATCATGGTCCGCACTATGAAATTCTCCTTCTTATATGCATCATACACCTCAACACCTGGACTCCACAACATTTTTATGTCGTCAATTAACGGAGCTAAATATACATCAATGTCGATACCAGGTTGTTTTGGACCTTGAATTAACAATGACATCATGATATATTTCCTTTTCATGGTTAACCAAGGCAGAAGATTGTAGATGCACAAAAGAACCGGCCAGGTGCTGTGTCAACTGCTCATGTTTCCGAAAGGATTAATTCCATCTGAACTTAGTCCCAACCGTATATTTCTCAATTCCTCACCAAATTCTACAAAATCAGCATCAATATTCCTCCATTGAGGAGAATCAGCAACATGTCTTAACTTTCCATCATTTTTATATTCTTCTTTATGCCAATGCAACAATTTTGCATCTTTAGCATTTGCAAATAATCGCTTCAATCTTGGCACGATGGGCAAATACCATAATAGTTTGGCAAGTGGTCCATTCTTCGTCACATCATTATTTTGGTTTGTTTGTTGCTTCCGCTTATATCTAGAAGCACCGCATACAACACATTCATGCAAGTCTTTGTATTCATTTCTATACAATATACAATCATTTGGACATGCATGTATTCTTTCAATTTCCAATCCCATTGGACACATCATTTTTTCGCATGGTATAATGAATCTGGGAGTTCATTGTCTTCTGGAAGCATATCATGCAAAATCTCTAATAAACTTGTGAAACTCTTATCGCTCAAACCATTGTTTGCTTTTAAATTAAACAATTTCAACACCGTAGAAATCTTGGTGAATTTCATACAACCAACATACAATGGTTTTTCTGAGTCATCGAATTATTGTTGAAACTTATCGTTACAGTTCTCAGCAACTTCATCCTCCAAATCATGTAACATGTCATCTAAATGGTCATAATTGTCGTTGTTGATCAGCTCAAGATGATCATCATCATTTTATCAGAACAATAGGAGTACTTGTAGATAATAATTCACCATGTCTTGACCAACATGTGTATCGTTCCATAAACTCATCCACTATTAGATGTGATCTAATAACATCGGAATCTTCGTACATATGAAAAATTTTACACCTTGTTACAAGGACACCAAATTTCACGTCTTCCTTTGTTGGACCGATCCTCCTCAGCAACTTTTAGAAAACGAGACAAACAATTCAAATATTTGACTGAAGAACATTCTATGTTGTACATCCATTCGCTACGATCCATCTGTAATTAATAATGGAATTTATGCAATATGCCATATTGAAGCATGACATGAGTAGGTACAAATATGAATGTTGGTGGTCAATCTAGACCCACTTTTTGAATACTTTGCCTCATATATGAATACGTATTAACAGACATTTCTCTTTAACTCCCCAAGTATGCATATAATACGCTACCCATAGAAGTAAAGAGAAACGTATACCAATTTTTCTTGAATACTCAATCTCTTAACACGCATTCACATCCTAAGTGAGACAAAATATTAAAAAAGCAGTCCCAAAATGGGGACAGCCTGAATTTAGTCTCTAATAGATTAATTTCGGATGAGTTATATTTTCTACTAATGGCACATGAAACGCTATGTTTGCCCAACAATTGGCAACTCATACTAAATGAATGTTATATAAATTAAAAGTATATATATATATATATATATATATATATATATATATATATATATATATATATATATATATATATATATATATATATATATATATATATATATCGAAAAGAAATCTACCTTAATAACTTCGACAAATACAATCCATGTAGTCCTTCCATATAAATAATTTTGCAAATGTACCTATAATACACAATAAACAAAAACAATTAACATCATATGTGATTATATATATATATATATATATATATATATATATATATATATATATATATATATATATATATATATATATAGATTTAGGTTCAAGTGAGTACCACCTCTAATGCAGCGCACCAGAAGGTACCACCCTTAAAAGTAATTTTTTTGAAATTTTTTTTCATGAACATGTTCTAATTAACATTACACAGATCATATGTGAATTTCATGCAAATCCGATCACTCTAAGTGCATGAAAACACGCATCACATAAATGCGCGTTCACATGTCTTCAAAATTATGTAAGTGTGTGTTCACATCATTTTTTAGGAGCTAGGAGATGGGAATTTATGTGAATTTTACATATGATCTTCATAACGTTAATTAAAACATGTTTATGAAAAAAAAAATTTTAAAAAGTTTTTTTAAAGGTGGTACCTTCTGGTGCGCTGCATAAGAATGGTACTCTCTCGAACCATATTCTATATATATATATATATATATATATATATATATATATATATATATATATATATATATATATAGTTAATTACAAAAATGGTCCCTGTGGTTTTTCCTAAAATTTGAATTTGGTCCCTGAAGTTTCAATTTTGCAGAAACGATCCTTATTTTCATAATTTGTTTGTGATTTTGGTCCCTCAACCTATTAACTTTTCTAACATGACCAAATTACCCTTATTTTGATGCAAACTATAGGGACCATTTCTACAATTAATTATTTAACTCTTTTTTATTCTTAATTAAATAAATTATTTTTTAGTGTTACTTAAGCTTAATAAACTATAAAAAAATAAAATAATTATTTAATTATTCATGTTTGTTCGTAAATGATTTAGATATTTTTAGTCTTAATTAATTTTAATTTACTATAATCAAAGTGTAAACCAATCAAAATTTATAATCGAAAAAATCATTTATGTTTAGAAACTATTTTCTAGAAGTTTCGTATATAAAATATTATAAAAATATTTGACTCTATAATTATTTATGTTGGTTCATAAATTTATAATAAAAATATGTTTGTTGGTCAAATATTTTACTTTCTTCTTAAATAAAATCGGCCAAAGATTCTATTTTATAATCTGTTCACATTTATATCAAAGCAATGTGATAATGGTAAAATGATAAATATAAATGGTTTAAATTTTTGAGCTGTCGATTTAATCGGATTAAAATGAAAAGTCAAATTGAAAGACGAAAAAAGATTAAAAACCTATTTATATTTCTCGATTTTTATGTAAAGGTCTGACAAACCAAAGTTTGATGATAAAAGTTGTTAATCATGAATCTCAAAGATGTTATATGGACCTAAAATTTTAAATCGTTTTTGGTGTAATTAAAAACTAAAACGATAAAAATAATTGATACGTTATATAAAAAAATTTGATTGTCTTAGACCATTTGGAAGTTTTTTTTTAACTCGATTACAAACTTGAGGGACCACAATGTTATCAAAGAAAAGGGTAAAATGGTCATTATAAAAGATTTAACCACTTGTTTGTTAAATTTAACGGCAGAGGGACCATTTTTGCAAGTAAACATTGATAATAAGGACTGTTTATGCAAATTGAAACTAGAGGGACCGTATCCAAAGTTTTATGCAAACCACAGAGACAATTTATGTAATTTACTCTAATATGTATTTACATTAATATATTAAAATACATTTCTAATAGAATTAGACGTCATATAGAAACTTTAAAAAAAATTATTTTAAAGAATTTTATGAAATGATATGACTAATCAAATAACCTTTAAAAATAATTTAATTAAAATATATATAACTTAAATTTTAAAATTAATTGTATTATTTGTAGTTAAAATTAATATATTTAAATTTCATAATATATGAAAACAATACATTAATGCATAAGTCTTGAATTTTAATACGTTTAAGTAACTAATACATGCATCGTACACAAATTATAATTACACATAAATCTCATATTGATTGATTAATTTTTTTGAAATGCTTTCATAGTTTCCAAATGTAACCTATGTACACATTTTAATTACACATAAACGTTATATTGACTTCTTTTAAAATTCTCATATAAATTTTAAATTTTAAATGTAACCTATGATGTACACATTCTAATTGCACATAAATATCATATTGATTGTTTCATAATTTTTAGAATATCTAGACAATCTAAAATTGTAATAAAACTTGGAATTATCATTTTTGCTTTTATTTCTCATGTATGATCAATTTCAAGAAAGATCGTATTCTTACATTTCTAATATTTTTTTGTCATTGCAGGATGAAGAAACATGGGAATAGAACGAGCATTGACATGATCAATGTTAATATCATCCACCTTTTTCATTACAAAATCATATATCGTTTTCCTACTCCTCGGACGTATATTTGTTATTGCTTTAGAATTCATTTTAATCAATTACACACTTCCGTATATTGATTTGTCGTTTTCAGTGGTCTTAAAAAATTAATTATGGAGAAAGGTTTTTGAATACGTTAACATGTATTTTTTGAGTTCAATCTTTAGTTTATTCTGAAAAATAGTCTTTTATACTTGCATAATGATGAAAAAAAGTAAGCACAACAAGTATAGTGGTTTTAAAATTCACTTTGGTTTGATATGATTTTTTCGGGTATATACGAATATATAATATTAATGGCAGTTGTTAGATATATTATTTCGATCATAGGAGTTGTTTTGTAATAATTATTGTCTTTGTATTTTGTCTTGTATTTAATTTCCATGTAGTTTGTTTCTTTGTAATAGTCAAGGGGCCAAAGTTGCCAAGTTGTAAGACTTAATTAAAGGAGCCTAGAAATAGGCTCCTAGGGTTTTCTTTAATACACGGTTGACATTTTGAATGAGAATCTCAGCCGCCACTATTCATATGCTCTCAACATTCTTATTGTCTTTCTTCATCATTTCACATTTATTGAGCTAGTTTCTTCTTGTGTGTGATAAGAAATCACCAAGGTGCTGATAATATTAACGGGAATACATATCACAGCAGTGCAATAGTAAAATATTTTTTAACAATTACACATATTTTTGTCTCATATTTTTTCAATGCATAAATATCAAATTCTCATGAATTGCAATTATGAGTCTAAATGATTTCATGTTTGTAGTAATTTAACTACATATAATAAAATACAATATTCAATTTTTTAGAATAAAATTATTATTTTATTATTTAGTTTATTTAATTGGATAAGTGGAGTCATATATTAATAAATTCCATATAATAAATTATAATGATCGTTTATTAAATCAAAATAAATTATTATATTGTAATTTAATTTATAAATTGAGACCGATAACAACAAATTCAATGTAATAATTTATAATGATAATATACTTAGATCAAAATAAATTATTTTATTAGTTAGTTTATTTTCGTTGATAAAATAAAACTAACATGAGTTACCGAGTAGGTAGCAAAATTTTATTACATTTAAATTATGTCTAATATTTAATCATTGATTTAATTTATTTAATATCAGAACTAGCTACGAAAATCATTTATTTATTTAATTTAGTAATACCATAACAATCACACGGATCTAATCTTTACATAATATTTTAATTAAAAAATCATTCAGCCCGGTGCATCGCACGAGCCATCATGACTAGTTTAAGCATAAAATAGAATATAATTCTTTAAATAAATAACCTAGTGGACGAAAGTTGTAAGTAAACAGTGTTTTGACTTGATGGACTATATATGTAAATTTTATATTAAATGACTTTTTTTTTTAAATTTTGAGCAAAGTACGTACAAGGACCATCTTTGTAATCTACTCTATCTTTTATTCCTTTGTATTATCATACTAGTTTATAAACCCATGTATAACATGGGTATACATTTAAAAATTTGATTTCATTAATCTTGTAGGATAATTTTTAAATATATTTTATCAAATTTATAATATCTATTTATATAATACAATAAATCTAAATCTAAATATATAAAAAGAAAAGTTATCATTCAAATTCAAATTTGAGTTTTATATTAGATAAGATTTAGATTTGATTAGATATTATTTAAATTATTTATTATAGATAGATTGGAAAAAAAACAAATTTAGAAGCAAATTTATAGGAAATTGTTAGGTACACGTGTCAATCCCATGTTAAGCCAATTGACGCTCTATCTAGATGCCATGTGGCATCTAGTTACTCATATAATAGAATAGATAGAATAGATGTATAACATGGGTATACATTTAAAAATTTGATTTCATTAATCTTGTAGGATAATTTTTAAATATATTTTATCAAATTTATAATATCTATTTATATAATACAATAAATCTAAATCTAAATATATAAAAAGAAAAGTTATCATTCAAATTCAAATTTGAGTTTTATATTAGATAAGATTTAGATTTGATTAGATATTATTTAAATTATTTATTATAGATAGATTGGAAAAAAACAAATTTAGAAGCAAATTTATAGGAAATTGTTAGGTACACGTGGCAATCCCATGTTAAGCCAATTGGCGCTCTATCTAGATGACATGTGGCATCTAGTTACTCATATAATAGAATAGATAGATTAAAGAGTTAATTATTATTTGAATCTATCATCGTTTTAATCGTGTAGTTTTTTACGTTCTATTTTCATAGTTCGGTTCTCTAATCTATAAATACTATTATAAGAGTAACTAAATTGCCATGTGTCGTCTTCTCATGATGCCAAGTGGCATCTTCTACTATTGACACATGTATTTAATATTTCAAGATTAAATTAAAAATTTTTAATCAAATTACTTTTAAGATAAGATCATTGTTAGATCCTTAAATCCCACAAAATCATAACAAACAATATTTAAAAGATTTTATTGATTAATTATTATAATAATAAAAATAATATTAATAATGAATTTAAAGTTATTAATGCTTAGATTTTTTATTGTTTAAATGATTTATATATAAATTAATTATAATAAGATATATAATATATCTTTAATATTAAAAGTTTGAATATTAACTTTTAAGTTTAAGTTTATATAGTTTTAGAAAAACAAATTAACTAAAGTTATCCGTGTAATGCACGGGTTAATAAACTAGTATGCATTATTCTAATGGTTCGGTCCCTAACTATTTCTATTTGTGTGGATATATTTGTTTGACGGGTTTTCAAGAGAAGAAATAGGTATAAGTTTCAAATACATTGTTTGATTATTTAAAAAAATTTGAAAGGATTACTAAAGATTAAAGCTCACTAACACTTGGTTTTCTCTCTCTTCAAGTATTTCATTAATTTTCTTTTAGGCCAAATCCCAAACCAATTTATCATTGATCCCAAACTCATCTAAAATCCATACTAAGGATTTAGACTTTGAATTTAGAAATACCGTATGTAGTAAAACCGATGTGAATGTTGATCCACAACCCCAATAAATCCGAATCAAGTAAGACAATATTAGTTCAATGCGGAATAGGATTAATATATATCCAACAATAATCAACTACAACGATAAAACCGTAAAGAAGTAAAAAAATAGAGACACAGAGATTTACGTGGAAAACCCAAAACGGAAAAAACCACGGGCGGAGGAAGCCGAGAATCAATCCACTATAATCTTGCAGTGTTTACAAAGCTTGATCAACGAGATTACAATAAGGTTAAATGGTGATTTGTGATTAGAGTTTAAAAAGAAACCTTCGTAGCCACCGTTACTTTTTCTGTGAAATCGAAAAAAATACACACGAACACAAAATGACGAAGTCGCAAAACCCAAGGCAAAATTGAGTTCAATTTTCACTTTTTACTAATAGTGGCCTTGGAAAACGTCCCCTCGAACTATGTAATAATAGTCAAGTTTGAAGACATAATTCCACAATCTCCAACTTGACTTCAAAAGAGACATAACAAGGATCGTGCTCAACGATCACATCAGAAAACCAACAGCTTATCAAACTCCAAAACTTTATAAGAAACTGCAATCACCATATAAAAATACTGCAATCACCATATAAAGAAAAATTGATTCCGAAAAATAAAAATACTTTCTCCACCAACGAGCCTCGCTCACTTGCAATCAGAAACACCCACCAAGTCCGAACATAATTTGAACTTGTTTATCGGAAGACTTTTAGTGAACATATCGGCAAGATTATCATTGGTATTGATCTTACTCACAACACAATCACCATTTGCTACTTTCTCTCGCACAAAGTGATAACGAACATCAATGTGTTTCGTTCGGTCGTGAAACATTTGATCCTTAGTCAAGAAAATAGCACTTTAATTATCGCAAAATATCGTAGTAACCTTCAGTGTATCATCAAGCTCTCCAAACAATCCCTTTAGCCAAATAGCTTCCTTATTAGCTTCTGTCACAGCCATGTACTTGGCTTTGGTAGTAGATAATGCAACTGTAGACTGTAACTGGGCTCTCCAACTGAAGACACAACCACCTAAAGTGAACACATATCCTGTGATTGATCTCCGTCTATCCAAGTCTTTTGCAAAATCTGAATCAACATACCCAAGTACTCCATCATTAGATTTGCCAGAGTGTAAACACATAGAAGACATACCACGCAAATAACGAAAGATCCACTGTATTGCTTTCCAATGTTCTTTCCCCGGGTTCGCCATATATCTGCTCACCATGCTAACTGCATAAGACAAATCTGGACGTGTGCAAATCATAGCATACATCAAAGACCCAACGACACTAGAGTACGGTACACGTGCCATGTATTCCATATCAGTCTCAGTAGTAGGACTCAAAGCGGATGATAACTTAAAATGAGTTGCAAATGGTGTGTTAACAGACTTTGCTTCATGCATATTGAAGCGTCGTAGGACTTTCTCAATGTAATTCTTCTGAGAAAGATGCAAGATCCTTGCAATCCTGTCACACATAATTTCCATTCCTAATACTTTTTCGCGGCTCCCAAGTCCTTCATTTCAAACTCAGCTTTCAACATGTCTTTTATTTTCTGAATCTCCTTCATATCCTATGCTGCGATTAACATGTCATCCACGCATAAGAGCAAATAGACCATTGACCCATCATCACACTTCTTATAGTAAACGCAGCTATCGTATGTGCACCTTCTGAACTCATGACTGGTCATGAAAGAATCAAATCTCTTATACCATTGTCTAGGAGATTGCTTGAGGCCATAAAGAGATTTCTTCAACTTGCACACATAGTCCTCCTTGCCAGGAACTACAAACCCTTCGGGTTGTTGCATAAATATCTTCTCCTCAGCTCACCATTTAAGAAAGTTGTAGTAACATCAAGTTGCTCTAACTCATAATCATTAGAAGCAACCAATCCCAACAATGCACGAATAGAAGTGTGTTTGACAACTGGAGAATAAATGTCAGTATAATCAATCCCTGGAATCTGGCTATAGCCTTTAGCTACCAATCGAGCTTTATACAATGGTTTATCATTTGGATTAACGGTCTCCTTTAGCTTGTAGACCCACTTGCATTTAACTGGATTTTTACCTTTCGGCGCGGGAACTAAATCCCAAGTACCATTCTTCTGCAAAGATTCCATCTCACTATGCATTGCAATCATCCATTCACTTGAGTCGGTAGACTTTATAGCCTCATCATATCACATAGGCTCCAAATCTAACTCAATATCTGCAGCAACAGTAAGAGCATAAGCAACAAATTCAGCTTCAGCATACCTTTTAGGAGGTACAATTTGTCTCCTTGGTCTATCTCTTGCAATGCATGGATTAGGAGCTTGTTGTTGTGAAGAAGATGAAGATTCCACAACTACATGCTCATTAGTTGAGGAAGACTGTGGTTGCTCAATAGTGTCTGAAGTAGTGTTAGGTGATACAAGAAACTCCACCTCTACTTGAGCCTTTTCCTTACTTGCTTCAGATGATTCCTCCATAGTTTAGACGGGTCATTAACTCGATGAATCATAGCGGTTTCTTCAAAAGTAACATCCCTTAAGATAATAACCTTTTCAGCTCAAGACTCCATAACTTGTATCCTTTAACCCCTGGATTGTAACCAATAAAAGCACATTTAATTGCTCTCGGCTCTAATTTCTCATTGTCAACTCGTGCATATGCTAGACAACCAAACGGTTTCAAATCAGTATAATCGGCAGCTTTTCCAGACCATAAATCAAGAGGAGTATTCTTCTCAATTGTCCGTAATGGTGAACGGTTGATAACATAACAAGCTGTCGAAGCAGCCTCCGCCCAAAAGCACTTCGGCAATTTGGAGTTTGAAAGCATACACCGGACCTTCTCCATAATAGTGCGATTCATTTTTTCGGCTACACCATTTTGTTGAGGTGTATGGACCACCGTGCGATGTCGAGTGATGCCTTCCTTTTGGCAATAGGCATAAACTCTTCAGAACAGAACTCAAGTTCATTATCCGTACGAAGATACTTTACTTCCAAACCTGATTGTTTTTCAACCTGCACTTTCCAATCTCTAAAAGTAACAAAAGCATCACTTTTATGCTTTAGAAAGAAAGACCATACCTTTCGTGAGAAGTCGTCAATGATAGTAAACATATAAGAAGCTCCACCTTTCGAAATAACTTTCGCTAGTCCCCATAAATCTGAGTGATTATAATCAAGTGGTCTTTTTATGGTATGTACACCACTCATGAACGTCACTCGTTTTTGCTTGCCATATACACAATCTTCACAAACTCTAGCTCCACGATATTTTGACCTCCAAGTAAGCCTATTCGACTCAATTTAGACATGCCATGAAAACTCATATGGCTGAGCCGAAGGTGCCAAAGACGAGACTGATTTGAATCTGATAAAGAATTTGAGACAACAACTGCATCACCAGTAATAGTTTGCCCATCAAGAATATAAAGGTTCGAGGTTTTTTGATTTGCCTTGATAATGTCTGAACCATCCTTGAGCACCTGAATAACTCTACCTTTACCAACAAATTGATATCCATTTTCATCAAAGGAACTAAGAGATAACAAGTTACGTCTGAGGTCTGGAACATATTTGACATTCACTAAGGTTCGGATAACTCCATCAAACATACAGATCCTCACTGTACCCTGTCCGGCAATCAAACATGTAGAATTATTACCCATCAAAACAGAGCCCTGATCAACTTTCTCGAGGACACATATGAAAAGTGCAACCAGAATCAAGTATCCATTCTTCTGTAGGTTTTAAATCACCTCCAGAAACTGCTAAAAGTCTTCCATCAGAACCAACCTCGACCACATCAGCTTCACCAGATGTACTACCATGTTTACTATTTATAATAGCTTTTTCTTTCTCTTTGTTCTTCAGTTTGAAGCATTCATCAATCGTATGCCCCTTATTATGACAGTAGTTGCAAAACTTGCGTTTGCCTCTAGACTTGGACCTTGCCTTACCTGAAGATGAGTTTTTACCTCCCTCAACTGTTCGACCTCTGGCATTTAAGCCTTCGGCTTTCACATCACTTGAACCACCACCAATAATATGTTTTATCTTTTCTTTTGAATCCAAAGCAGCTAAAACTTCATCCAATACAAGAGTGTCGCGACTATAGATGATAGTATCACAAGAGTGGCCATAGGATTCGGGCAAAGATGACAACAAAAATAAAGCCAAATCTTCGTCTTCATACTCAACATCCATATTCTTCAAGTTACTAACCAACTCTTTGAATGTGGATATATGATCGGGCAAAGAACTCCTTCATTCATCTTAAATTGAATAATCGGACCATGAAGCGGGCATCTGCTCAAAACCGAGAAGTGTCTTATGTAAATCCATTTGAATTAATACATCTCTCATCTTTACCTGCCACAGAGAAACCTAGTGTTTCGATCCAACAACGGAATATCGTACTTCATTGAAGACATGATTAATCACTTGATAAAAATAACCCAACAAACTAATATTAGAACCTGGGCTCTGATACCAATTGTAGTAAAACCGATGTGAATGCGTTGATCCACAACCCCAAGAATCCGAATCAATTAAGACAATATTAGTTCAATGCGGAATAGGATTAATATATATCCAACAATAATCAACCACAACGATAAAACCGTAAACACAGTAAAAAAATAAAGACACATAGATTTACGTGGAATACCCAAAACGGGAAAAACCACGGGCGGAGGAAGCCGAGAATCAATCCACTATAATCTTACGGTGTTTACAAAGCAGGGGCGGACCTAGCTCATTATTACGGGTGTCACTCGACACCGATAAATTTTTAAAATACTGAGTTACGTATGCATCAAAAACTCGAGTGACACCTAAGATTTTTTCTAGTGACACCTACAAAAAGTTTATGAAATTATAATAAACGTATCTAATTTATAATTGTTGTTTTTAGTACTCAAATTTATTGAAATATTACTGAGTTTTAATCATAAGTTTAAAAAAAAAACCAAATAGAATATAAAACAAGAATAAACAATCTATCAAGTTAATTAAGTTAAGTTAGCCCAAAAGGGTTTTTAAAAAGCCCAAAAAAATGTAGCCCAAACCTTTTGAAACCCTTAATCGTGTTCTTCCTTCCACACTGCACGGCTTCACCCTTCTGGCATTCTGGACATCTGGCTTTCTGAGTACTAACCGACCGGCGACGACGCCCAAAAAGAGTATATATGTTTAATTTACCAAATATTTACTTAGTTTAGGTTAATGGACAAATTAAATGTGAAGTGTTTATTTTTTAATTTTATTTGACCAATTGTTAAACTTATTTGTTAGCTCTTAAAAAAAGTATAGGTCAACGGCCAAATTTTTGAAAAGAAAGTTTTAGTGGTATCGTACTAAGTATTTTTTTTAATTAGAAAAATCTTGTTATTTGTTAATTTTGTGCTGAAATCCGTTTCGGTGACCCGATCCATCATAGAAAATATTTCAAAAATCTAAATAATAAACTTGCTCTAAAAAAGTGACACCGATAACAAATAATCCTGGATCCGCCCCTGTTACAAAGCTTGATCAACGAGATTACAATAAGCTTAAATGTGATTTGTGATTAGGGTTTAAAAAGAAACCTTCGTAGCTGCCGTTTCTTTTTCCGTGAGGTCGGGAAAAACCCACACGAACACAAAACGACGAAAGTCGCAAAACGCATAGGCAAAATTGAGTTCGATTTTCACTTTTTACTGATAGTGGTATCGGAAAACGTGAATAATTAATTCAACTTTAATCAATTGACATTTTAGCCCCCGAACTATATAATAATAGTCAAGTTTGAAGACATAATTCTACACCGTACATTCATGAGCGATCGTATGATTCTAACAGCGATCTTAGTGGATATTGGAAGGAACCAACCAAAAGGAGATTGGATTAGCAACCGAATTTACGATCTTATTGTCGATCCCATACTACTAAAGATCTTACAGGACAAGGTCGATTTTAAAAGCTAGGATTGTAGGAAGATCGGGATGTTAATAACATAGCTTTGGATAGTATTTGGTCATTAAGGTTTTTACCATCTTTATATTAATATTCAGATTTCTACTATAAAGCATTTTAGATATTTATATTTTATTTACATATGATATTATTTAGAGTAAATTATCCAAAAACATAATATTATTAAATCAAATATATAATATACATGTTATATTCTAGAATATTTAATTCAAACAAATATTTATTTAAGGAAATTAATTAAATACAATAATATAATAGGGCAAATGACAAAAAATAGTAACAAGTTTTGACATTTTTATCATTAATAGTAACATTATTTATTTTTTATCATTAATAGTAACAACTTTTTATTTTTCTATCAATAATAGTGATGGGTGACCTGTAAACCTGTTTAGCAGGTCACCAAGTTTTCAGTTATCATAAATAGTAACATCTTTTCAGCAATAATAGTAACATATCAAACTAAAAACATAATTTTTTATTTTATTAAGTTTTCTAATATTCCATAAACACCAAAAACCATATTTTTATTCCGAATATTTACGGATAGATAATATTCGATTATTTATTCACAAATATATATAATATGAATGAAAAATACTGTGAATCGTTTCAATTTTCACTTTTTCCAACAAAAAAATTGTGAATCATCATTTTCTTAGTTTTTCCGAATAAAATAATAAAAATCGTTCCATTTTTTAGTTTTTTCCAATCTAAATGAGTCATAGTTTTTTTATTTAAAAAAACAAAAAATGAAAACGAGTCTCAATATTTTTCATTTATAACAATATAAAACACAATGAGTCATTGTTTTTCCATTCATAGAAAAACTAAAAAATGAATGGGTCGCAATACTCTTTCATTCGTAGTACTTTTCATTTGGAATAAAAAAAAAGTACAAACTGATCAGCTTTTTAGTAAATTCCAAGCGAAATTGATTACAAACCATACAACTTTTAGTTTTCCCGAATGAGAATCTATGACCCAATCATGTTTTAGATTTTTTTAACAAAAAACCATAAATCATTTTGATTTTTCGTACAAAATAATTGCAACTCATTAATTTTTGTGTTTTTAACAACGAATAAACTATGAATTATTCTAGGTTATAGTTTCGTACAAGTGGTTATGTATCGTTTTTATGGATTACAATATTTTTCATTCGGCAAAACTATAAACGGGAATAATTCATAGTTTTTTCGTTGTTAAAAACACAAAAATAAATGAGTTACAATTACCTTTGTACGAAAAATTAGGGGTGTGCACGGTTCGGTTCGTAGTTAACATGTGAACCATATTTTCGTTTTCGGTTACCCGTTCGAAGCCGGTTACTCGCTTCGGTCCACGGTTACCCGTTATATGCTTACAAACCAAATAAACTTACAGAAATATATCTTTTTTAAGCACAAATTCTTTTTAAATTCAAAGTCATGGTAAACTATTTCATTATAAATCTTAAAAGTTACACTAAATTTATTTAATAAAACAATTAAAATAAAAATTCATTTGAAAATCTAGTATTTATTGTATTAGAATGTCTAAACGAGATTATAAATAGAAGTTATTAACTCGTATATATATATATATAATCGGTTCTGTTCGGTTATCCACAGATTTCTAAAAATGAAAACCTAAACCGCCCCGTGATGTTTCGGTTTCGGTTTTTTTTCGGTTTCGGAGTTTAAGCGGTTCGGCTCGGTTTCTCGGTTTTCCGGTTTTGTTTATACACCCCTACAAAAAATCAAAATGATTTATAGTTTTTTGTAAAAAAATCTAAAACATGATTGGGTCGTAGTTTTTCATTCAGAAAAGCTAAAAGTTGTATGGTTTGTAATCAATTTCATTTGAAATTTACTAAAAAGTTGATCAATTTATACTTTTTTTAAATCCGAATTAATAGTACTACGAATGAAAAAGTATTGCAACCCATTCATTTTCTAGTTATTCTATGAATGGAAAAACCATGACTCATCGTGGTTTATAGTTTTATGAATGAAAAATATTGAGACTCATTTTGATTTTTTGTTTTTAAAAAAAAAAAAAAACTATGACCCATTTAGATTGGAAAAAACTAAAAAATGGAACAATTTTTGTTATTTTATTCGGAAAAACTAAGAAAATGATGGTTCGTAGTTTTTTTGTTGGAAAAAGTGAAAATTGAAATGATTCATAGTATTTTTTCATTATATTATATATAATGGTGAATAAATAATCGAATTTAATCTATCCGTAAATATTCGGAATAAAAATTTGGTTTATTTTGGTGTTTATGGAATATTAGAAAACTTAATAAAATAAAAGAAATATGTTTTTAATTTGATATATTACTATTATTGATAAAAATATGAAAAAATGTTACTATTTATGATAAGGGCAAATTACCAAGAAAGGTAACATAAAATTCAAAAATTGCCAATAAAGGTAATGTAAAATTTTTTAGACCAATAAAGATAACATAAAATTCAAATTTGACAAAAAAGGGTATTGATGACAAATTAAGAATGTAAAATTTTAATTTTATGCTCCTTTTTTGGTAATTGAATAATATTTGATTATCTTTATTGGCCTAAAATTTGAATTTCATGTTCTTTCTCGGCCAAAATAGAATTTTATATTACCTTTCTTGGCAAAAAAAATTTTACAATACCTTTATTGTCAAATTTTGTATTTTATGTTAGCTTTCTTGGTAATTTTCCCTTATGATAACTGAAAAGTTGGTGACCTGCTAAACAGGTTTATAGGTCACTCATTACTATTATTGATAGAAAAATAAAAAGTTGTTACTATTAATGATAAAAACTAAATAATGTTACTATTAATGATAGAAATGTCGAAACTTGTTATTATTTTTGATCATTTATCTAATAAAGTTGTTGGTGTGTACGTGTCCTGATTCTTGGGACTGCAGAATAATTTGACTCATTGTAAAGCTCTTTTGAGTGGTCAACATATTAGGTCCTATGAATATTTGGAACTTAGGGTGAAATGTAAAATGGGTTACGTCACCTCCGACTAGGAATTTCACTTTCTGACACGGAGACGATAACTAACGTGAATCAGGCATGATTAACCTGACACGAACACGACAAAAATATTAATCGGCTCGTAAATGAGTCAACACCAAAGAACCATATGGAGTTAGATATTCATGTAGTACGTCCGAGAAAAGTAGCCTTAGGCCATCGGTGCCGGTCCTATTATTTTTAGGCCGGGGCATATACTTAAAAAAATATCCTCTATATATATAAGTAAAGTTCGTATAAAAAAGTTACAACTAAATAATATTGGGAAAAAAAACGCTCTACCTTTTATTCGTATTATTATAAATTATGCAAAAATTGCATACAATATTAAATTATAATTTTATTAGTAAATTGAGAAAAAAAGTTTAAAATTTAAATGATTCATAATACAAATTAAAAACATATGTGTCAAAAATAAATAACGTCCCAAAAAATAAATACATATCTCATTAGTATTTTTAATAGTTATATAATAAATAACATAAATCACGTGATAAAAAATATTAAAAAATCTAACTCATTGAAAAACAAAAGTATAAATATTGAATTTGATGGATAATATATTGATATAAAGTAAATAGACGATATCTGTAGAAGAAAATCCAAGTGGTAAAGATGAGATATTAAATAAAATAAAAATGCACACAATGGGATTCAATCCTATGCCATTTGGATTCGAAGATAAGAAAACTGTCAGCTGAACTAACACATTGTTTATGTCTTTTATCGTGCAAAAACATATAAGTTAATACTGGACAGCTGAACTATATTAGCACACAAATTTTTTTGGGCCCCTTATAGTAAATTGGGTCTTGGGCGGTGGCCCAGGTGCACCAGGCCCAGAGCCGGCCCTGTAGGCCACATTCGATTCCTCAATGTACCCACTTCCTCTCAGTAATCAGACATTTTAACAATCGTTCCATGGAAAATATTTCTCAACTTTAGATCCCGTCTGAGCGTTAATCCTCTGAACGCTCAAACTGCAAGGGTGACATGATGTGTTAAGAGGAAATGATATTAGTATCATGTAAATATGGGATGATAGGTTTGCATGCAGTGTAATATTTTCCTCAAGGATTAATGGAAGGACATGCATTATTTCATTTAAGTAATATAAGCTCCATTTTAGATTCTAAACTTGAGTTAAGTTTTGGTTTCATCCATTTATTCATTCATGAAAAGATTTATGATCGGAGTTGATTGTAAGTGTGTTTTTTGAGTTTTTACCTCAAGAAAGAAGAGAAGTTTGATGAAGATTATGGATGCTCCTCGAATCAAAACACTGTAATTGGTGAGCAGTAAAGGAGTATCAAGGTGGTGTTTGGTGTGAAGAAAGTAGGTTGCTATTTTATTTAATTTCAACATTTCAATTGTTGTCTCAAGACAAGGAACCACACATATTATAGCTTAGATGTTTGAAACACCACATTATCGTCACTTCGATAAATTGTATATTTTAACCCCAGTTTTCCAATTTAAACAACACATACATCTACTTAAAATAATCACACGCTATTTGTTATTATTATAAAATTGTTTTGGATATACGAACGTTATAGATTCACCATGTCTATATTTTTTATTTAGGGTTCATATCACTTCAGTTCTTATACGGGTTCCAACTTAGGTTTTGGTTTGATTTTGGTACAACTTAGCAGGGTTTCAAAATAAAGTGCATATGATTCATGAAAAGTTTAGGATTATGGTTTTGAGTTTGTTCACCAACTTGGTCTTCATCTTATGGTTTTCCCTACCATTTAGCTTTGATTTGTTCATCAAATGACTTGATACTGATTTAAGAATCAAATTTTAGAGTTCGTTTGATTGTAGTATTCATAACTTTATGAATTGATTCAATAAATATTGTTCTTCATGGTATTCATTAGATTTTGACTTTTTGGATGTCGTAAGCGAAAGAAAGTCATAGTATAGGAAAGAAAGGGTGAGAGAGAGAGAGAGGTGGTAAATGGAGGGAAGCCATGCGTTAGGCGGCTAGAGGTGGCATGCAGCAAGGATTTTGGTCGGAAGGAAGTCATTGGGTGGGAGGGAGGGAGGGAGAGAGAGAGAGAGAGAGAGAGAGAGAGAGAGAGAGAGAGAGAGAGGTGGGAGGCAGCAGGGGTCTTTGATAACAACATTATAAACATCTTCTAACAACGTTATAAACATCGCTAATTGATCCAAATACATACATTTCTAAATCAAACTCTGATTATAAATTTCAAATTTCAACATACATAGGCCATTATACTTTATGAACTCCATTTTAATAAAAACCACGAATCAAACCAATTTAAAACCCAAATCTTGGATCAAACACCTAAGTACATGTATAAACTTGTTTATAAGGTTTTTCAATGATTTTTTTTTTTCTAGTTTTGGGTGTTTATTTCTCTACTACAAAATGCACAATGGAATCCCCCATATTTATCCCGGTTGATAGAAAAAAACCCTGAAAAATCGGGATTCATTTAGTTGTTGTTGTAGTGAGGGCTGATACACCCCGGTTGTTTGACAAATGACCGGGGTCCTTTACTTAGCCTAATACATCCTGGTTGTTTGTAACCAAACCGGGGTAAAATGACTGCCGTTAGACTAGATCTGAAACAAATACACCCCGGTTTTATATTAGATAACCGGGATTTATAATTTGATATCTACAAACAACATGGATCCCGGTTTGGTTTGAACCAACCGGGGTATATTAGGCTAACAACAAGTTTCAACTTTAAACAACATGGACCCAGTTCAGTTTGAACCAACCGGGGTATATTAAGCTAACGACAAGTTTCAATTTTAAACAACATGGACCACGGTTTGGTTGAACCAACAGGGGTATATTAGGCTATTTATACGGCCAAATCAAAGACTATTTCAACGGGGCTAACATGGACCCCAGTTTGGTTTGAACCAATCGGGATATATTAGGCTATCAATTTAAATTATTTTTCTTTTTCACAATCATCTTCATTAAAGCCTGTTACTTGATTTCTCCACCATTAATTAACACCTTTCTCCTCCATTAGTATATCTCATCCATATTTTATCATTCTCCATTAAATCTACATGATTAATTCATCATTTTATTGAAGGTAATTTTGTTTGATATTTTTATTTTTAAATGTTAATGTGTTTGTGTGTGTGTATATATATGTGTGTGTGTATGTATGTGTGTGTATATACATATATATATATATGTGTGTGTGTGTGTGTCTATATATATATATATATATATATATATATATATATATATATATATATATATATATATATATATATATATATATTAGTTTTTTTAATATTTTTTTAGTCGTTTTGAATAAAATAATTCCGGATACATTTAGTTTGTGATATATTTATTGTTAATATCTATTTGGATATATGAATTTGTATTTTAGATATTTAAAAATTTGATTTAATTTTTTAAAAATATTAAAAAATATGAAATTTCGGATTCGGATAGCAACATTCAAAACTCGGGATATCAGATTTTGAACACCCCTAATATTTATATGTATGTCTAATGTGTGTATGCAACACACATAGCAAACATACATACATATATATATATATATATATATATATATATATATATATATATATATATATATATATATATATATATATATATATATATATATATATATATATATATATATATATATATATATATATATATATATATAGGGGAGGGTTCTTCTAAGAACCACAAATATTGTGGGAACCTAAGAACTAATCTCAGCCATTGATTTCATAGAATCAAGGGCTTAGATGTAAGGTGGCATTTTTGTAAATAAGAAAGCTTTAAGGGATAGTTTTGTTGGACAAATGGGCAGTTTAGGGGTAAAATGGGGATAAAAAAATAAAGCAACCGTTCAGTTTTCAAAGGTTAGGCCACGGTTCTTCTCCATCATTTCCCTCCCTCGAATTTCTCAACCTTCTCTCTACTCTCAAAAAACTTCCGCCGGAGAAACTTGATACCTCGCCGGAAGCCATGCATTCGTCGTCGGCGACTGAAGAAGAAACGCTTAACGAGTTGTACAACAAAGCAAAGCGTAAGAACAATGCGATTCTTTTAATAGAAATGGTTTTTTTTTTTGAAAATTTTCGATGACCTGCATTTGGCGAAAATGCATTCTACAGGGAAGGGTGTTTCTAAACTAAAGGGAAAAGAAGATGACAGAGTTAAGGTGAAAAGATTTGCTTCGAGTAAGCCAGTACGATTGTCGTCTTCGGATGAGTTTGGTAAGGTTTTTTTTATAGTGATTTTGCCTTCTATGAACATTCTACGGTAGATAAACAGTCGATTTGATGATTATGTTGATTATTTGGAGAATGTTTTATGTATTTGGCTTATTGGGAGGGTGGGTTTTCTGAAATGTATATATAAAAACCCTAGATTTTAGGGTTTGGGTCAATTTTAGATTATTTTTTGGGGATAAAAAAGAGTTAAAGAAGATGTCGAATATGTTATTCTACGTAGAATGAGAAATTTATCGATGTTATTTTTAGGGTATGTTGTGTTTGATTCAGGTTAGGAAAGTATTCTACAACCCATTGACCTGTGGAGTCTGATGAAATGAATGATATTCTAAATAGAACTCAATATTCTTCAAGAAAAAGAACTTTAATGTTATCTCTCTTTATTTCTCTTAATACTTGGAAGAACGATAATTTGTTTATGATGGTTATGATGCTAATGTATTCTAGTTAGAATACTGTCCGTTATAGGAAAATGATAAATGTTATCTGCTTAAAAAAGTTGCTATTTTACGAAGAAGCATAACATTCTACATAGAATGTTTTATAGAATCAAATATTCTACTATATGATTCTATGCTCAATAACGATAATTTGATTATGATGGTTATGATGGTAATGTATTCTAGATAGAATACTGTCCGTTATACGAAAATGATAAATGTTATCTGTTTAAAAAAGTTGTTATTCTACGAAGAAGCATAACATTCTACATAGAATGTTTATATATAATCAAATATTCTACGATATGATTCTATGCTCAATAATCGAAAAATGATTCATATACACCCTCTGTTTTGCTTTTTAGGGGATCATAATCTTAAATAAGTCCTATAACAGGATTTGATAATTTAAATTTGGCAGAATCTTCCGAAGAAGAAAAACAGCAAACAAAGAAAACCCGAAAGGGGGGAAAACTAAAGCATGTGAGGATCGATGACAAAGAAGAAGGAAGTGAATCTAGGGACACGGTTTCAGTGTCCTCGAAAAAGTCAAAGAGAGGAAAACTGAAAAAGATTTCTAGCCGGCGGACGAAACGAGAAAGAATTGATAGCTCCGATGATTCGGAATCATCCGTCTCATCATCGTCTGAAGGTATAATTTATTTATCTGAACAAATAAGAAAACACTGTTTTTTTTATAAACTACGTGTAATATAAAATTTCATTCTCCGTATAAGATTCTGAATATAATGAGATTTATCTACAAAGAATAAGTTCATTCCCCGTAGAATATATTTTAAATATGTTAAAGAAATTGGTTTACTCTAGGTATAAATCATTGATAAAACTACCCAGCCCTCTTTTTTACAAATAAGCTATCGGAGATCATAATGATGCTAAACCGACGAAGATGATTTAAAGGAATTTTCATTTTATCACAGATAAACGAGTGAAGACAAAAAAGAAGAAGGAGCGTAAAAGGAAGAGAGAGGATACAGGTTTTGATATTTCGGAAAGATTCTTGGATGCAATAGTAGAGAAACTCGCATCTAAAACCAAGCAACAAGCTTTAGGAGAAAAAGGAACCAAAGGAGGGAAATTTCAAAGGGATAAACGACCAAGATTGACTCGAGACAACGTTAAACGAGAAATCAAGGAGGAAGCATCGGTCAAAAATGAGGATGTGGATGATCAAACCGGAGTTAGGGTGCTGAAATCGCGCTTCTCACCCGGAACGTTGATGAAGGCTGCGTCGATGATGACTGAAGGACAAAAAAAAATTGTCAAGCAACTAGGTTTGGGTAGTCTTTTAGACATGAAAGTTTCAGGGATTCCGTCAAAACTTGGATACTACGTGATAGATAATTTCAACCCAGAAAGCTGTAGCATACTGCTGGAGCAAGGAGAGCTATTAATAACGAAGGATAGGATCCACAGCGTGTTTGGCATACCCAAGAAAGGGATTGATATATCCCGGTTAGCGGTGGCGAATAAGAGGGACGTAGTGACAAGAATGTGGAAGGACCAATTTAAGAGTTCAGAAATAAGGCCGTTAGATGTTTTAGAGGCTATTTCGGACAAAAACATTTCAGACAGAATGTTCACTCTGAATTTCATTGTTTTGGTTTCGACTATTTTGGCTGAAGGAACCCGGATGGGCTTAGTCAACCAGCGACTTTTGCCATTGATGAGGCCGGGAGAAGAGTTTCAAACTTTGGATTGGTGTGGATACATACTTGACGTCTTGAAGCAGTGCAAGTTTCATTGGCCGAAGGTAGCAAGCGGATTCTGCCATTGCGGCCCTCTGGTTTTATTAACTGTAAGTACCAAATATTTATTTTTGAACCAAATATTAAAGCATGAAAACTTATTGGTCATATTCTATGTTCCTGGGCTTTTTGTTTTCTTCGTAGAATGATATATCATTCTACATAGAATGGAATTATTATATATTAAAGCATGAAAACTTATTGGTCATATTCTATGTTAAAATCTAGTTATTTCTGGAATAACTGAAATTGATATGTTGCATCATTCTATTAGAAAACTGGAAATTCTATATATCATTTTCATAGAATAGGGGACAAAAGTGTGACTAGAAGTATTATTTTTAACATACTGAAAAAGTATTCTATGTAGGATGGAAAATTTTATTGATCATCTATGCTTAAATAAAAAACATTCTACATTAGAATGAGAATCTATGAGGGAAATCGACATATTATATTTAATACAATGAAAAACATTCAATATATGATGAATACTTCTATAAAACATCTATGAATGAAAAAAAAAACATTCTATAGAGGGATGAAAAACCAGTTGGAGAATTAGATAGATTTTTAAGAATAGAATACAAATATTCTATGAATGATGGAAATCGACATAATATTTTTAATACAATGAAAAACGTTAAATTTATCATGAATAATTCTATAAGTCATTCTATAGGAGAATGACAACCAATAGGAGAATTAGATAGATTTTTAAAAATAGAATAAAAATACTCTATAAACATTCTATAAAACATCTATGAATGAAAAAAAAACATTCTATAGTAGAATGACAACCCAATGGGAGACTTTGATAGATTTTTAAAAATAGAATAAAAATATTCTATGTATGATGGAAACCGACAACTCTGTTTTTGGAACTGTTATTAACAGAAAACATTATTTTTTGTTCAGCTGTTATATGTAGATTATGTTTCTTGTGAACACAACTATGTGTCGAGGTCTAGACCATTGATAAAGACCTGGGAGTATACAACCCTAAGGAGACGAGAGGGTGATGAGTTGAAGAGTGGTGGATTTGGGATTGGCTCGATTCTTGATGATGTTGAACAGGAAGACGATGACGTTGACTCTGCAGCAAACCAAAAAGATGATGAAGAGGCTGCTGTTGTTGTGGATGTTGCGAGAGATATTCAGAAAATTGAAAACAAATACAACGAGGCTTTGGAGGGCAAAGAGATTCTGACAACGATGGTTAGAGAAGCTTTAAATAAGTTTCCGGATAATGATGACTTGAAGCAACTGGAATCGAAAGTGATGCGGTTGTTTGGTGAAGAAGAAGAGATTGAAGGAGCGACAATACAAACCGAGACACAATTTTGGAATTCCCCAGGGGTTATTGCTGAAATGGACAAAAGCTTGGACCAACTCACGAAAAGAAAGTCAACCGTTCTGGTGGGCCAGATGACACCCCCAAGCTTCAGTATGGGGCTAACACAAGACGAAAAAAGGGGATTTGAAGGAGATGAAAAAGAAAACCAGAAGAAGGTCGGGGAGGATGTTATGCCCGAGAAAGAAGAAAGAGTAAAAGAAAAGGAGACTGCACAAGCGAACCAAGCTGTTATGCAGGTTGTTGAGGAGGTCATGGCCGAGGATGAGCCACCAGTTTCAATACCAATAGATGACAAAGGAAAAGAGGTTGTGAAGAATGTTGCGGACGAAAAAACTCCAACAGACGTTCGAGTACGAATGCCGTCGTCGTTTTTGAGGTCACCGTATGTCTCGCGTATGGTGAACAGCCTTACAAAGCTGGACGACGTGGAGAGGACTGTTTGGCAATTCATTTTATGCTTTAAAGACACGGATCCCTGGTACTTTATTTCATATCTTTGATTTTCAAGTAACTTTTTGTTATTCATAGGTAATCGGCTGTATTCAATTGTTTTTAACAGCCTAATTGTTTGTTCAGTTCCTATTGTCTCATGTACTCGATCTGCATTTTGTGACAGCGAAAGCATGTTCAAAACAGAGAGTTTGGGTTTTAGTACCCGTGTCCACTTTGAAAGCCTAGCCCATGATGCGTGGGTCTATTACGGGGTTATAGACCTATGGGCGATTGTGCTGAATGAAGAAGAACCAAAGACCATCTCCCGGAAGACAGACCCCTTCCGCTTGTTTGTGAGCGTTGATGCTTTGGTAAGTTATTCGTGTTTTCGGACGTTAATGAAAAGAGCAATCTGTGATTCTGTGCATCGTATTTTGAGAAAGTTTCTTCTTATATTAATCTATTCAAACCTATATTAATCTTTCGCACACAGATTTTCCATAAATCTGTGGTTACCATTTTATTATATATATATATATATATATATATATATATATATATATATATATATATATATATATATATATATATAGGATATGAAAGAACACTACATATAATTCTAACACATTATATGCAGAATGGTAGTATTCTATATGTAAATGAAATCCATTCTATGTAGAATCTAAGGCATTCTGTGAACATAGAGGGTATAATTCAAAAAACATTCTACGCAGTATAGGTAATATTCTATATATAATTAAACCCCATGCTCCGAAGGATATAAGACATTCTACAAACTTTGTGTATAATTCTAAAAATATTCTACGCAGAATAGGATTATTCTAGATAAAATAGAAACATATTCTACGTAGAATTGTTACCCCCCGACTTATTTTTGTTGTTTTAGTAACAAAAATGATTATCTTTATAGTGTATCTTATTTATCTCAGAACGACGCCATGGTAAAGACTCACGAGTTTGATATGAAGCTCCAGAGTATATTCAACGCAACCATGAACTCTATGTGCGAAATTCCTGGGTTGCAAAAAGTAGAAATGTTCAAAGTTGACATGGTATGACCGCTGAATTCTAATAATAACGTATTATGAACTTCATCCGGTAACTCTTCTTGACATTTTGATAACGCAGGTGTTTTTCCCGATAATTCGCTCCCAACACTTCTATTTGATAGTGTTCAACTTGAAAAAACCAAGCATCGACGTTATCGACAACAGTGGAATGGAGGTCGATTTTTCTGCGAAATATTCAATAATCCCCGAACGCTTGGTACTAGAATAAAATGTTTCATAATATAATATATTTTTCTTCCATGATCGAAAAGTATCATAACATATTATGATTTTCTCCGTTGGTGTAGCACATGTACTTCTCACACTACCTTGCGTTGATAGAACACCCGAAAGCAGTTGCAATTGAAAAGTGCACCCCAAAACGATTAAAGGTGAAATGGGCGACTAAGCAGAACAGCGTGGATTGTGGGGTCTTTTTGATGAGACATATGGAGACATACAAAGCGCAAAAAAGCTGGGATTGTGGGCTGGAGACCGAGGGAAAGAAACAGAAATCAATACTTCGGAAGCTGAGGGCGAAATACCTGACAAAAATAATTCTGTCGGATATAAACCAGCTAAAGAAGGAGTTTCTGCTGAAGTGCGAGGAGTTCTGGAAGATTGGTGAAGATAAGGTGAAGGAGTTGGTAGAAGCATCAAAGTTGGAGGCCGAGGCCCGTCTATCTATTCTTGATTAAAACATTTAATGAATTCTCAAAAACAATGATCTAGGCTTGTGGTTGGAAAACATGTTTCGTTGACGATTTTATTTTTATTTTGAAGTACCTACGCTGATGCTTGGCTAAAAAACTTGGTAGTTTCATCAGCATAACGGGTTTGTCATTATGGAAAATGACTTATCGAACATGCATCTATTTAAAATCATTCATAGAATATTTGCATTCTGAGTTAAAAGTCTATGTATGCATTCTGAATATGTGTGTTATAGTAATGAATTCAATCTGTAATCTGTTCCATTCTATAGCTGATTAATGAATTATATGCCAGACACAGAATAGTTCATTTATAAATAGAATTAAAAATTCTATGTATTATATGGAATTTATCAATTCTATGACACCTCTAACACGCATTTATATATATTGAATGAAAACTTCTATGTATTCTGGGGAGATAATCATTTCTATGACAACTCTAACACGCATTTATATATGTTTAATAAAAACTTCTATGAATTCTGTTGAATTAATCTATTTATATATATATATATATATATATATATATATATATATATATATATATATATATATATATATATATATATATATATATATATATATATATATAGGATATGAAAAAACTGTGCATATAATTTTAACACATTATATGCAGAAGGGTAGTATTCTATATATAAATGAAATCCATTCTATTTAGAATCAAAGGCATTCTGTAAAAACAGTGTGTATACTTTTAAAAACATTCTACGCATAATATGTAATATTCTATATAGAATTGAAACCCATGCGACGTAAAATATAAACATTATACAAAACATTGGGTATAATTCTATAAATATTCTACGCGTAATAGGTAATATTCTATTTATGACAATTCTAACGCGCATTTATATATATAGAATGAAAAATTCTAAATCTATTCACTGACAACTCTAAAACGCATTTATTAAAAACTCGCATTTATATAAAAACACATTATGGGGCATAGAAAAACGCAATATACTAAAACAATCTTCGAACAAAATAGAAATAACATATATAAAATGTCTTCCACCTCAATACAAAAAGTATAACTGACATATCTTTATCAAATAAGAACATGCAATACTTCCCCCACTTAGCCGCTCATTTCCCTTTAAGCGGGCAGTTACGAGAATCATGATTTGATTGGCTGTTACAGGACCTGCATAACCGAGTGCGTTTGTGGCTCTCGACTACCTTTTTCTCCTTTAGACCGATCAACCTTTTGTTTGTCCCGCAACCTTTATTGCGAATACCAGTTGGAACATGAATATTTACAGTTTCAGGGGCTTTTGATCCCAGAAGCCTCTCAAAGGTTTCATCCTTGTTGAAGCTAGCCATACACTTCCCATCGACGTCAACCTCCCCGACATCTTTCTTGAACATTTCAAAAAGCGTATTAATCTTTTCAGGTGAATCATTAAGACATAAAACAACGTTCCGGACGTAACTCATAAACTCATATGCTTCCTTTCTTATATAACTGGATTCAGCAATATCTTTGCGCATGCGGTTAAAGAAAGTCGACTCTTTGGTCCAACGGGGCATAATGTAATTATTGGGGATCTTTTGGACATCGTTTACATCTAGAACACAAAAAATGTGACGACAAAGCAACCCCATCCGGGTGAACATCCGACAATCACAATCAATGGAGCCCGTGATGGAGTCTTTTACAACCTGTATTAAAATAAAAATAATCAATTTCTGTGGAAAATCATTAAATTACGTAGAATGATCCTTCATTGATCTGTAGAATGATGATGATCTAGGTAGCACATGAGACCATTCTGCTTATTCTATGATTTTATGCTACATAGAGTGGGAGTTTTTACATAGAATATATGCTATTCTATGTATACGCACATAATTCTACATAGAATATAAGCTATTCTATGTAGAATAGAAATAGTTCATTTTTACGTATACGCACATAATTATACATAGAATATATGCTATTCTATATAGAATAGAAATAGTTCATTTTTTCGTATACGCACATTATAAGGCAAGGTATAACATATTCTACGAAGAATATTCTAATTTTACGGAGAATAGGATTTATTTTAATATAGAATACTGATATTCTTCATAGAATATGAGACAATTTCTGTTTTAGAACAACACACATGCCTGACATAGACTATATCATTCTACATATACGTTATATAGAATATCTACAAAAAGAAATATACATTAGAGTCAGATAATGAAAAAAAATACTAAAAACAAGATTTTGAAGGAATTGAACCTTGAAATCCTTTTTCTGAAAATTTTCCGCAGTTTTATCCTTTATTGTGATCACCTCCATTGATTCATCTTGTGATGTCCCGATCTGGACACATGCTGTTAACCCCGAAGAAATTTCATCCTGGACATACTTGAAAATCGAGTGAGAGTATACCTCATGGGCGTGCCTCTCAATAGCAAGGTGGGTCTTCATTGTTTCGCTCCTTGTGTCATCTTCTACATCTAACTCAAATTGAGCATTTCTCTGTTTTTCCATGGCGCCTTCGAATCGCATCATGAACTCAACTAAAGTAGATTGGTAATTTTTGCAAACTTTAAAAAAGGAATTTTCACTTTCAGAAAGAGATGTTGTTCTCATTAACCCGTTCATCGGAACATCAACGAAAAACGCAGGAATGCATAACTCACGATCCTTGTGAATGTCATTAAACCATCTGTTGCCTGCTAAATTGTAGTCTCCTATGAATAAGTTCCATTTCCTTTCGAACTCATCAACTTCCATGTTGCGAGACCACACTATATCGTTAAACCTCGCACGAAACTCGTTATCATTGAAAAGTTCGTAGCACACCTGCGTCAATTCAAGCAATTGTATGTTACTGACAAAAAAAAATACACCACATTACACTGAAAAACGGAAATTATTGGTCGGGCAAACACCTTATGTGGCAACTTTTGGGTTATATGCCACATGCACAAACGGTGTTTTGCGGATCTGAAAACAGTTGCTACTGCTTGCTTTACTGAAGCATCCTGGTCGGTAACAATGAGGTTTGGTTCATGCCCCATATTACGAACAAAAGCATCAAACAACCACGTGTATGACTCAATAGACTCGCTTGCTATTAAACCAGCCCCGAATGTCACGCATTTCTTGTGATTATCAATTCCAGTGAAAGGCACAAACACCATCATGTATCTGAAAAAACAAACATATCATGTAATTCTTTTTGAAAAAATATGAAAATTCTCTGTATAATAATGCCATTCTATGTAGAATGATATATCATTCTACGTAGAACAAAAAAGCCCAGGAACATAAAATACTCCAAAAAATAAACGAACACTTACTTATTTTGGGGCTCAATAGAAGAAACAACATATCATGTAATTCTATAAGAAAAAATATGAAAATTCTCTGTATAATAATTCCATTCTATGTAGAATGATATATCATTCTACGAAGAAAACAAAAAGCCCAGGAACAAAGAATACTCCAAAAAATAAACGAACACTTACTTATTTGCAGAATACGTGGCGTCGGCAGATACAACATCCCCAAAAGCTTTGTAGTTCGGTTTCATGGTTTCGTCAGCCCAAAACAAACATACTAACTCTCCCTTACTGTTACATTTGTACTCACATGAAAAATTTGGAACATCATTTGCTTTGCTTATCAAGCGGTCAACAACCATTTGAGCATCACTATCCCCAATGAATCGATTCAAATCTCTTTTAAAATTTTTTGATGCGTTCCTACTAAATTTTAAGTTCTTATAACCACCGGCAATGTCGGACAAGTATCTACGAGCAACAACAGGACCAACATTCGCCCTAGACATGTCGTGTAACAAAGTCTTATCAGCGAAGTCAAGCTGTCTGCGCTTCTTAAGCATGTGTTTCCTGTCATCTGATAACAACCGATGGCTGTGCCTCTCGACAAAATCGTATACAAGGTACTTTTTTGAAGCCACAGACAACAACTTTATCTTCACACAGGCGCCACATTCTGCCCGACCGCTTTTCCCTCGACGAAGTTTGTTCTCAGGCGCAGGATTGCCTTCTTTATTGCATAATATATATTTGATTGTAACAACCCCATCGCTATTCTTTTTTGTCGTTCCTTTTCTAGTGTCAAATCCAGATAAATCAGCATACTTTTCATACACTCCAATAGC
>JAANYP010003880.1:1030000-1044124 GCA_020465985.1 Centrapalus pauciflorus | reverse complement strand
TCTACGACAAAAGACGAGTATTTATACGAATAAAATTAGCTATTCTATACTAGAATAAAAATATGGTCAACACATACGATATCAATAAAAATAAAAACAAAGGAATGCATATCGTTGTCTATGTAATTAGTTAACAGACGTTCCTGCTCCCTCCTAGTGGTATTTCCGGTCAGAATTTCAATATCTTAATGACAGATTTCTGATGAACGGAAAACCTACTACGCATCAACATCGCATAAGACAGCAAAGACAAAACAAAATTATGACATGGATCACAACAAAATCAGAAGTGTTTAGAAGAAAAATTAGAACATCGGCTACAGCCAATGGGAAACGACGAATACGGATTATGAAAGATCGATCGACGACATCCTCGTCTGCTGAAAAACAATTAGGAACGCCCTACATGCGAGTCTGTGAACTGTAAAGACGACCCCTGGACGGTCGAAAAAAAAAAAAGAAAATGAATTCGGCGACTCGCCGGATAGACAGACTTCTTCTGGCGGAGTGAACGGGAGCGAGCCACTGGCGAGTGCGACCGGGTCGATAATGACAATACACCAAATGATTATTCCATTGAAGATGAAAGCGTCATGACCTGATCCGCTTTTCTGAAGAGTCATCACGGAAGATGGCCAAAGTAAAAAGACAGGAATTACCTTAGTGGCGGACTTCCCATTATTTGCAAGATTTACAAAAAATGCCATTTGATTATCCACCTATGATGCCTCTTAATCTCACGGCGAGACGAGAAAACTGTTTGGGTTTCTCACCTTATTTGGGTGCGTAAATAAAACCCATAGTCCCTATATAGGATTCATATATATAGTATCTTATTATATATATATATATATATATATCTATATATATATATAATATATATATATACTATAGTAATATAGAATATTCGCCCTTCAATTGACACAATGCATATTATAGTTTGAAAACTCACGTGGTTCATTTTTCAAAGTTCAATAAAATCCAAGTTCCGGCCTCGCTTGCTTATATACAAAAGATGGCTTGACTCATATTTTGAAAAGATCGTCTCAAGTTTTACCCTTACTTATATTATGTTAGGGGACGTTTGGTTCACATATTTTTTTCTCTACGATGCATTTTGTTAAAGGATTTGCATTTGTCAGGATTTTGTCAAAAAAATTACATTAGTTTTTAGGAAAAACTTGTTAATATGAAAAATACAGAGGCAACGGGATTTAAAAATCCTAGGGGTGAAGGTTGAGTTTTTAAATAACAAAGAAGGAAAAGATTAGACATTCCTGGTGGAATTTCAAATCCTTACTGAAATCTGTGAACCAAACACAGGATTTTAAATGCAAATCCCAGAGAATCCCAGGAAATCCGCGAACCAAACACCCCCTTAGTGAATTTCATAATCATTTTAATTATTGCTCTATAAAGGCATAAAGCAATTATGCAATGAAAAGTTTTGTTTAAAACGAAATGTCGTACATAAATTTACTTTAGAATTGCACTTCCAAAACTAATGTCTAAGGATCTCAAAGTTTCTATATATACATTTTGAGATTTCAAAAAACTTATAAATAGAAATTTTCAGACATCTATGTAAACGAAAACTAATTATTTTTCAATTTCAGTTTTCAAGTTATAGTTGTTATTAAGAAAAAGAAGAGGGTTTATAAAAAATGAAAACTTGTTTAGATAACGAGGTTTTAGTTTTAAGAAAAATAAGATAGGTGATTATACATCTGAACATGATGAAGTGATGGAAACGTAAGAGAGAGAGAAAGACACTTATTATTAAAAAAAATATAGGATAAGATGAGTGATTATAAAATAAGAAAATAGGATATGAGACGAAAAAGTAAAAGAGTGAGAAAGAGAAATAAAAAATATAGGATATGTAATAGAAAAGTAAGAAAAAGAATATGAAAATGATATTTTAAAAATTGAAATGAAAATTAATGAATTTGTTGTTAAGTAAATAAGTTTTTATTTTTTTAAAAAGCAAGATAAAAATGTTAAAAATTTTCGGTAACTAAATTTAATTGCGAAAGTTTGAGGCCCTTAAGATGTCAGTGCACTAATTTCATGCGTTTTCAACTTTTAGAACTCTTAAAGGTTAATTTCGGAAGTATAGTATTTAACATGAAAATCCAAATAAAATACGAATAATTATATACAATTATTTTTTTAATTATGAATTATACATAATTAGGCTAATACACATGTATTGCATAGGTTGATAAAAAAAATTTTAACAATAAACTTGTGTAATATTATGAAATATTAATTATAAGAATGTTATGCTAAAAATATTTTTCGTAGTTAATTGTTTGAAATTAGATTTGGAGTAGATTGGGATTTGAAGCGGAATGCTTATATTGACTGATATTTCCACCAGTATCAAACATGATCAAATTTGTGAAATTGACAGGTGACTAAATGTAAAGAAGATAATCTGACAAGTGGCATAAATGTAACAAAAAGTATGACAAGGGACAAATTTCCTGAACTCTTTTAATAGTATTTATAAATATAGATAAATTATATACTAGTTTATGAAACCACGTATTGTGTGAATAATTAATTACATAAATATGTGTGTAAACTAAAAATTAAACCATATAGATATTTATTCTTATAAAAAAGACAAGAAAAATATAGTTATTTGTCATAAATATTTTATATCTATCATCTTAAAGATACATAAATAATAGCTATTTTTTTAAGCATCCTTTTAAATATTTTATTTCTAACTTTATATATATTTAATCGATGTAATTTGGAATTTTAATTTTGCATAAAATATAATGTTTAGACATATTTAATAACAATAAATAAAATGTTATCAAATATTATTTTGTTTTTTTTTTTGAAAGACTAGTTAGTTGTTAGTATTACACCCAAAGTTAGATTAGATTCACCAATGTCAGGGATTGAACCCATGACCTCTCCTAGAGGCAAGCCTCCCCACCTTTGGTGGTGGCCACTTGTTAGTATTACACCCAAAGTTAGATTATTTTGTTAATATAGTATTATGTTTACTTTTTAATTTTTAATATTGTTTATATAGTCTTACTAAATTTAAATAAATAATATATTTTATAATCGAACTCAAGACATTCTTTAAAAGATCACAAGGTTCAACCACTAACCAATCCATTTGTATCCTCCAAAGGGGTATTATGTTTGACTCTCACATATTTTAATTTTTTGGGATTAATTTGTCTTTAAAAAAATGTTGAATATTTATCGTTCTACATAGATTAACCCCTAATGTTTATTAGGGATTTTATGGATCTTAACTTGTAGTTTTTTTTAATGTGTGATATAATTGTTAATAATAAATAGTAATAATGATTTTTTTCTTTTAGGCAAATTATAACCATGTCTATTTTTTTTATCAATCATATCATTAATTATATTTTTTCTCCGTCTAACTAGTGACTTTAGAAATTGTTTATACTTATCTTGTTTCAGCCTAGCAAATAATACTAATTTTTAAATACACACAAATAATTTAAAATTTCTCATCTATGTTGTCTTGTTTTCTAATTCTATATATATTTCTAAATAATTTTATTTAGAAAATCATGGTAGAATCACATGTGTTAATGATTATACACTTGGTTGCTTCACGAATTCATAATAATGATTTCAAAATATAATTAGACTTTGATGAACATGTATTATGAAACAATGTAAAAAATATCCCTAAGCTACATCTTATAAAAAATCATGAAGAAACCATGATCAATTAAAACGCATATGTATTTTCCATTTTCGTTCCATGGGAATTTATTCAAAATAGATGTCCTATAACACTAGTTCTCTTTCGCAAAGACCTGAAGATGTTCCATACTTTTTTTATTAAAGAAACTAGACTTTTAATGAGGTGTTATTCTGAAATTGCATTTACTAAATTTAACCACTGATATGAACTCGACCAATTTAAAGATTGCATACTTTGAACGGTTTCTAGTTTTGTTGATTTTAAATCATTATAGTTCCACACTTCCATCGAGTTCGTTCAGCTTCGTTCTTTACTTTATATTTATTTCCTAAAAGTTAAACGAAGAAAAACCGGAAACCGACATCGAACGCGAAACCGAACCGAACCAATCATTACATAGTATCAATCGGCGTCCGGTCTCAATCCAATCTTGAGGGTGTTCCGATTTTGAGTGTGTACTTTTCGTTGGACCGGTTCACGACCCCGCATTCCCTACTTAAAAGGGTGAATAAATTGTAACAATTTTATATTTTTAAGCACGAAAAAAATTGAAAGGTTTAAATCTTCAGCTTGTTAACTACGGATCTATTAATTAAATCACAAGATACTATGTTTTACATATTTCACATATAAATCCGGAAGCACTTTTTCTTTTTACACTTATAATCTACAGAGTTTTTACTCTTTTATTAATATATATTGGTAAAGTTGAATTTCTATTATCCACGTAATCGCAGCAGGGACTAGTTTTCTTTTTTTTTTTTTCTTTTTTGCAACGCGATGTAATAGTGTAGCTTGTTTTACTGACACTGAGATTAGACACCTCTGTTTGGTGGGCTCAACCCCCCCGACACCCTCCACCTAAGAGTAGACAACGCAGCCTTGGGATGCTCGAACCCGAGACCTCAACCAAGGGGGAACCCAATCGGAACCCCTCCCACCTTTGATGGTGGCCACTTGATCTAAGTCAAGTGGTTAGCATGATAGATATATACACACACACAAAAAGACGCATATGAAATTTTCCATTAAAAAACACTAAGACATATCAATATAGGAAAAATACATTGTGTGAAAGTTCATGGTAACGTTTTATGCTTTACTTATTTACCCACAACAATGTTGGATATATAGAGGCATTCCTACATGTACATTTTGTTTTCTTAATTTTTACTAATCATGTATTTTCTTTCTCATATGTTTTTTGTTAAAGATGCAAAAAGACGGGTGATTAAATTTAAACTCCCTCTCATATCAAGAGGAGATGTATGATTAGCAATTTGTGATCACGTACATAATTTATAATTGTTAACATGTATGATATTAAAAAGCACATATTTTTCCAATCAATATGACCTTTATACAATTATGTTAAAAGTATGACCCAACTGAAAAACAATAAAAACCAGCTCAACCCTCTGGTCGAGGGCTCTCATCGCCTTCGCGATCCTTTATCGGGGCAAGGTCTGGCCATGATTGTATCTCAGGCCTTCCTTATCTCGGTCATAATCATCTGTTCGCGACGACAACACGTGGACAACGTTCCCACCCAACTTGGCCATAATTGTAACCGAGAACAACCCTAACTACCTCACACCAAGTATTAATACCCAATACTCACTAAATTAACAATTTTCTCCAATCATTTCCAAATTAATAACTCAATTTATCAATGTGTATAATTTCATAAAAGTAGTCTTCAAACTCTAGTTAGAGTCAATCCGGTTAGTTTCTTAACATATTGCAATTTAAATGAGATTTTCAAGTGGTGATTATCAAAACAAACCGCTCTGATGATGATGTGATATACATTCTTTCAAAATGCGTTTGTTTTAATTTTTAATATGTTATTAAAATTTTGATAATTTATATATTAGGATTGATGTGACATGTGTACAGGTATGGCTAGTTAAAAGAGTTTTTTAAATCGATACATACGATATATAATTAATGTCGGCAGTCATTTTTATTAGTCGTGACAGTATGGATCTGTTACACAAACACATTGTTGAAATCAACAACACACCTTCCATATATATTTCCCACGTTTCCTATTAAACAAATTTTCACTTCACCCCCTTCAATTCTTAGTTAATTACATCCCCCACCATCTCCATACCCTTTAAGTTTAAAACCAACTTGCTGTCTTCCTCTTCCTCTTCCACCGCCAGCCATCTCTAGTCTCTCCCCCAAACTAACTACTTTCTTTCCTCAACCATGGTTTGTCCTGGCGATTGGCCGGAACCAATAGTTCGAGTGCAATCTTTATCGGAAAGTGGCAAACTAGTAATTCCCGACAGATACATCAAGCCGCTACCGGACAGGCCATCGTTGTTTAATTCATCTTCATCAAACATAAACATACCTTTGGTCGATCTCGCCGGACTGTCAAGCAATGTTCACGCCGTCCGTGAAGCTACGAGGAAGGAAATCTCGGTGGCATGCCGGGAGTGGGGGTTTTTCCAGGTCATCAATCACGGATTGAGTGGGGAATTAGTGGAGGGTGCACGTGAGATTTGGCGATCATTCTTTCATGAATCGATGGAGCTGAAGCAGAAATATGCGAATTCACCAAAAACGTATGAAGGTTATGGAAGCAGATTAGGGCTTGAAAAGGGGGCTATACTTGATTGGAGCGATTATTATTTTCTTCATTATCTTCCTCCATGTCTAAAGGATCACAACAAATGGCCTGCACAACCATCTTCTTTGAGGTCAGTAGGTATATAGTTAATTAGTATCATGAAAAAGTCAATAAACAAAACCATAAATACATAATTATACGTTAATTAAATTAAAAACACTAGCTTGCATGATGGAATTTGTTTGTATTAAATTAAATAATAGGCCAGGTATGAATTGAACTGAAGTAAGCTAGCTACCGATTGTTGACTAATTAAATTAACTAATTAATATTTGTTTGTTTGATGAACGTAGGGAAGTTATGGAAGAATACTCCAAGGAAATCGTACGGTTGGGTAAGGTTTTATTAGAGGTGTTTTCGATAAACCTCGGATTAAAACAAGATTATCTTCAAAACGCGTTCGGTGGAGACGATATTGGGGCTTGTTTGAGAGTAAACTTTTATCCAAAATGTCCACAACCCGACTTAACCCTAGGCCTATCGTCTCATTCGGATCCTGGTGGCATCACCTTTCTCCTCCCTGATGAAAACGTTAGTGGGCTTCAAGTCCGACGAGCTGAAGAATGGATCACCGTTAAACCAGCCCGACATGCGATTATTGTCAATATCGGAGATCAAATTCAGGTACCTAGCTAACTCTTTGTTTAATTCGGATCGATGGATTTTGTCGTCTACTAATACTTTCACGTACCCTTAAACATGTTATCGCTGGTTTTTGTAAATTTGAGTGGCTGCTGGATCATGTTTAGTTAGCTGTCCTAAAGATAATTTGCATGGCCATGGTGGGACGACAAAAATTCAAACTACACACTGCCTAGCTAGTTCGGTCCAAGTTGGGGGAGAGGAGAGCGGTCCATCGATGGCAAATCCGGTATTTTTAGATCCTTATTAGCGATCAGTAATTATCAAACCTCACGCTTAATTTCTAAACTTTATGTGTGTGTGTGTGTTTATATTGCACAAATTTCTGAATTGATCATGTCATGCATGTTTTCCAAGATTAATTTCATGTGAAATTTCTGTGTTAATTAACTTCAAAAAATAGTAAAGTATTTTGATTAGTTATAGTGATGATAATTAACATAATATGAAAATCTATCTAAATAATAACATACTTTCGTTCCTCTTACGGCTAATACCATTATTTTTATTATTATTATCAAACTTCATTGGATTAACTTAGTGGTTGAACCATGAGTTTCTCCAAAAGAAGGTTCTGAGTTTGACTTCCACGTACAGAACTTATTGGGGTTACTTGTCTTTTAAAAAATTAATATTATTATTATTATTACTTTTTTGGTAGGTTTTAAGCAACGCAATATACAAGAGCGTAGAACATAGGGTGATAGTGAATCCAGACAAAGAGAGAGTGTCGTTGGCGTATTTCTATAATCCAAAGAGTGATTTGCTAATTCATCCGGCACCGGAGCTCGTAACCCCAGAGAAACCGTCTCTGTACCCGTCGATGACTTTTGATGAATACAGAAGTTTCATACGAACAAAAGGCCCCCAAGGAAAATCACAAGTAGAGTCTCTTAAATCTCCGAGACGATGATTATACTTCTTAATTACACTAGATCGATCCAATACATGTATCTATTAATTATAATTAATTAATTTGTATATGAAAATAATTTTAATTAGTCTTGATATCCTTGGCTGTTTTGTACGTATGGACATTGTTACACGAATATTTTCATATATATCTGAAGACGAATACAATAATGAAACTGTAATATATAAGATAATATCATTTAGGGGTAAAGTCATACAATAGCAACCTACTTTTGAAAATGTATCGATATGGTACGTCTACTTTTTTAATTGTCTATATGGTACGTGTACTTTAATTTTCAGTATCGATATGGTCATTCTACATAATAGAGTCCGGTTTTTACATATGAAACACGGTTCTAATGGTATGAAAAACAGGGGTCTATTACAAATATGGTCATATCTGTATGAAAAATTGAAGTACAGGTACCATATCGATATTTAAAAAAGTAGACGTACCATATTGATAAATTTTTCAAAAGTAAGTTATTATTTGTATGGCTTTACCCCTATCATTTACCGTATGAAACAGTATTTAATGTTAGGAGTAAATTAATTAAATATAGATATTATAAGTTGGCTTCAATGATCGATGTGGTTATTTTTCTTCTGCGCGCGGGTTTTATGTAATTTGTGTGTTAGGCGGTTTATTGTTTTTCTTAATTTGCGACCGTACGTTGTACGTACGTTTTGTAAGCTAGGCAAATTAATTTATAACGAATTTTTTTTAACGGCAAGATATCGTACTTCTATCCGTAAACTACTCATTTGCCCCAAAACTTACACTTTCTCCACCTAAATATCAACTTGCCTCCGACGAGAGTCGAATGCATATGTTTTTCTTCCATCTGTATGTAATTTGCGACGGTTATTTTCGTCTTCCATAAAAATTATCACCCCTGTCGAATTGGAACTAAACCCCCTAGCTAAAATATGATAGTTTAGGGTACATATGCCATTTTGAAAATTTTCAAAATATTTTCTTTTAGGGATTGACACTACAAGAAAAGTCACCAACAGCGGTCTTCTGGAGGTTTTAGCTATGACATTTGTCACTCCTAATGCCCTCAATTCTTGTGGTGTGATATAAACCATATAAAACTGATACTTGAAAAACTTATATTGATGTTTTGATAGTTGGATGTTCTTAATGAAACCTGTATTAACATTAACAGTCAATGTATAAAAACTCAAATCTTAGTCGAGTTTCTATCAACATGTTAAAGTCTAAGTTTACACTAATCTATGTACATTCACAATTATATCATTTTCATACATTCAGAGAACTTTGTACATATGGTTTATTTCAGAAAAACAACAC
Organism: Centrapalus pauciflorus; assembly: GCA_020465985.1. NCBI lineage: Eukaryota > Viridiplantae > Streptophyta > Magnoliopsida > Asterales > Asteraceae > Centrapalus > Centrapalus pauciflorus. Next base: position 1,034,890 of record JAANYP010003880.1, on the reverse strand, counting down.
CTGTTTCCGTTTCTTGTGCGTATCGTTCATGTATGTTTGTCATAAAAACTCTCAAGTTAATTTTTTCTTTATGATTTCGTGAAATTTAGACATTAGAACACAATAATAATTAGTAAATCGGGTTTTTAAAAATTGAAAAATCAGGTTCTGACGTCCAAATTTCATTAAACCAAAAAGAAAAAATTAGTTAATTTTTATGTAAAAAAATAACATGGATGGACGAAACTGTAAAGAACTTGAAAACAGATTTATTTTTTTTATTAATAAAAAACCCTTTTAAAAAACTTGAAAAGATGTTATTCTTTTTTATAACAAACTAATAGAGTGTATTTAAAAACATTTAAGTTTTGTCCTCAGTTGTCTTCCAATATATGGATAACATTCATTTTGACCGGGCAATATATATATAAATAATATAGTTCGCATGAGTACCTAAAAAATGCAGAGTACCGTGAGTACCTGTGAACACACGAGTTTCAGATGTGAACTTGCTCTGAAAAAAAAGTTTTTTTTTTGAATTTTTTTTCATATTCATTTAGATACAAATAATATAAGACTATACGTAAAAAATTATATACATTTACACTTTCTATCATCTTAAAAGTCATGTGAACGTGAAAAAATTCATGTGAACATGCTTAGTTGTGAACACACGTTCACAACAGCACACTTCATGTGAACACACACGTTTCACATAGTTCTAGTGTGTGTTTAGGTGTGATTTTTTGCAAGTAGTCTTGTATTATTAATTTAAACATGATTATGAAAAAAAATTCAAAAAAAATGATTTTAAGTGAGGTACCTCCGGTACTCCGCAAAACTAGTGGTACTCATTTGAACCCAAATCTATATATATACACACACACACACACACACACACACATATATGTATGTACCTCTATACACATGGATATATACATGTATGTATCTCTATACACATGGATATCTACATATATGTATGTATGTATCTACATAGGTATGTATGTATCTATATATATATATATATATATATATATATATATATATATATATATATATATATATATATATATATATATATATATATATATATATATATATATATATATATATATATATATATGGGTGGGTTCAATGGAAAACCACTATGCACGTGAAAACTATGGAAACCTATGCATACCGTCCGATTTGGTGCATATAATGAAAAACGCGGTGGCATGATCGTAAATAAGATGATGCATCATGCGAGAAATTTGATGCATCACCCGGGATTTTGATGCATCACGCGGGGAATTTGATGCATCACGCGGGAAATTTGATGCATCACGTGGGATTTTGATGTATCACGCGGGAAATTTGATGCATTTGTGGTGGTGCCGTGCGGTTTTCACAAGTTTTCCGGTGCATGGTGGTTTTCCATTGAACCCCCCTATATATATATATATATATATATATATATATATATATATATATATATCTATATATATATATATATATCTATATATATATATATAAAATCAGGTTCATCAGCGTACTATGAGATTTCAGCGTACCCTAATGTGAATGATCATTCACATATATTTTTTTTTAATAGACATGTATAAGACAACATTATAAGACTTTTTTTCAAAAGGAGCAACATCATAAATCTTGTGAATGGTAAAAAAAGATCATGTGAATGGTCATTCACACCATTCACATGGTGTGAAATGACCATTCACATGGATGGCCATTCACATGGATATGAATTGAGCATTCACATAATTTTTAAGGACACAGAAAGTGTGAATGTATGTGAAATTCATATATCATGTGTATAACATTAATTTAAACATGGTTATGAGAAAAAAAATTAAAATAAAGTTTTTTAAGGTTGGTACCTTCGGGTGCACTTGATTTCGAGAGGTACCTTTTTGAACCTGAATCTATATATTAAATAATAATAAATATATTAAATAAATAATAAATATATTTCGAGAGGTACCTTGTTGATTTTAAACTATATTTTTTGTTTAACAAATAATAAATATATTAAATAAATAGTAAAAAATAAAAAACTTATTAATAAATTAAATAAAAAGAAATAATTTGATCAAGGACCAAAACTGAAATAATAATGAAAGGGCAAAATCGTCATTTTAAAAAAAAAATATTGGACAAAGGGACCAAAGGCATAATAAATTGCCAACTATAGGTACTGTAATCGTAATTTAATCATTAGAAGGACGATAACCATAATTTGCGTATAACCACAGGGACGAAAATTGTAATTTACCATTTATTATATTTTAATTTCATTGTTATCATCGTCTAAGATTATTACTTTTATTATTGATAATGATAATATGAACATTAAACAGTAAAATAAAGTTTATTATATTATTTATTTGACTGAAATATTATACTCTTGATAGTTTGATGTCTTAGGCTACCGGTGAAAAAATCTAATGTTACCGGTCGTAACGTGGAGGAGATGGTGATTTGAAAGGTAAAATATATAGATAGAGTGAACGGCCGGGGCCAATAAAATGGAGCAAGAGCACAGCACGTGTTGAATAATTAATTAATTTTATATACAATTCGTTGTTATTTGACAATATATATAAAAAAAATATATTAAGAATTAAGATGCTCTATTTATTTTACATTAAAAGAAAAGTTGCATGTCACAATCAACCCACGTGCATGACATACCAATCTCTGGTTTTTTTAATCAACTGATGTATTTATTTATTTCTTTTAACTTCCTTCTGCAACGCAGGTTCTCTAGGGTTATTGGATATTGCATATTTCCAAAGTTCATATATAAATATACACACACTAGTTTATTACCCACGTATTACGTGAATATTTTTAATATATATAATATATAACAAATAGAAAGATAAAGATATAAATATTATTTTTTTAAACAAAAGTATATAAGATGATATTATTATTTATTATGACCTATTAATTTTGTATATTTCTAAATATATATGAAGAGAAATTTTTTCTTATATATTTTTTTAAACTTTTATTATATTATCTTATAATTAATAAGTTAGTAGATTATTAGATTTTGAATTTAAAAGTAGATTATATTAGATTTGGATAAATTTAATTAATAAGTTAGTAGAGTATTAGATTTTGTTTGATTTGATTTGAATTTAAAAGTGGATTATATTAGATTTGGATAGATTTGATTTAAATTTCTTTATTATTTTTAAAATCTATAAATGTCACACGTGTCGATTCATGGTGACGACACGTGGCTTCACCAGAAATGAGTATAGTTACTATTTTAATATTATAGATATATATATACACACACACACACACACACACATATATATATATATATGTGTGTGTGTGTGTGTGTGTGGGGGGGGGGTGGGGGTTGAGAGAGTACCACTCATTATGCAACGCACCAGAAGGTACCACCGTTAATAAAAACAATTTTGAAATTTTTTTTTCATAAACATGTTTTATTTAACATTATAAAGATCGTATGTTTACATACATTCGCATCTCCTAAATACTTAAAAATAATGTGAACGTACACTTACATAATTTTGCATATATGTGAATGTGCATTTATGTGATGCGTGAATGCATGATTTAATACACTTAAAATGTGTGAATGTGCGTGAAACTTACATACCATTTGTGTAATGTTAATTAGAACATGTTTATGAAAAAAAAAATTTTAAAAAAATTTTAAGAGTGGTAGTTTCTGGTACACTGTAAAAAATTTAATACACTTAGAATGTATTCACATACCTTCTGGTGTGAATCTATGTGAAATTTACGTACGATCTTTATAATGTTAATTAAAATATGTTTATGAAAAAAAATTTTCAAAAAAGTTTTTGTAAAGGTTGTACCTTCTGGTGCGATACTCTCTCAAACAATACACACACACACACACACACTCTCATTATGCAGCACACCAGAAGATACAACACCTATGAAAGTTTTTTTTAACTATTTTCATAAACATGTTTTAATTAACATTATAAAGATGGTATGTAAATTTCACATAAATTCACATCTCCTAACTCATTAAAAATGATGTAAACGTATACTTACATAAATTTGCATATATGTGAACGTAAATTCATGTGATGCAAGATTTTATGCGGTTAAAATGTGTGAATGTGCGTGAAATTTATATATTATATGTGTTATGTTAATTAAAACATGTTTATGAAATATATATATATATATATATATATATATATATATATATATATATATATATATATATATATATATATATATATATATATATATTTAAGGGCGATACCTTCTAATGCGATGCATAATAGGTGGTTATCACTTGAACCTAAATCTTTATGTGTGTGTAGAAATGTAAAAAACACTTTAATTAATGTTTGTTCATATTGATTCTTTCTTTTTTAAAAAATATATAAGTAGTGAATCATTAATTACGAATTAAATAAATCAAAAATTCATTACATTTTTACATTAATTCATTAGTTTTTGAACTTATAAATACTGAATCACAAATTCAAAAATAAGTGAATCAATGTACAAAATAAATGAATCAATGTACAAAATTAGTAAATCAATATACAAAATTAGTGAATTATAATGTTTATCACAATTCTCAAGATATATTTAGTATCTCACGATAAACTAATATACGTGTGTGTGTATATAGATATAGTTTGGAGTTGTTAGTGCACCTTAAAACATACATTCATATCAACTATTGTTCATTCACATTCATAATATAAGTGTATATTCACATGTCATTTAATTTAGAAATCTTATAAAACTCGAAACCACATCAGTGTTTTTTTAATAGTCTTATAATGTTTAGGGTTAAGTATCATTTTGATCATCCAACTTTCAGATTTTTTTTAATTAACCACTAAATTATTTTTTATCTCGATTTAGCTACTA